>AFFK01014977.1:0-19109 GCA_000239455.1 Strigamia maritima | reverse complement strand
TCTTTCTTTCAATCTGCTTTCATTCTTCCTTGACGATACGCAGGACTTTGGGACAAGTACCTTCACCCTGTTTCTGCGGTAAATCTCGAAACAGCAGTATGACAGGTAGTTTATCCCAACATACTAGTACGATTGGCATTCACTCATAAAGTGTTTTAAACCTTGCCAACCTAGTACGATCCTATAGAGCTCTATCGGAAAGTCGGAACTAATTACAGATCAATCGATCGAAGGAAATCTTACTCTTTTCATTTTCAAAAAGTTTGAAATGTAGCTAAAATAATAGACAGGTGTTAATGTTTCCATTAACGAGAAATAAAGAAATTTATACAAAATCCCAGATTTCTTTTAATACACTTTTTGGGGAATGTAGAGATTTTCATACTTCGCTAGCAAGCTTTCGTAAGTGTTTAAGTTTAGCGATTTACATGGATCTGCATAAAACTTGTTTTTTAGGCAAGTCATGCAAATTATTCACCTTTCGGATTTATAGAGTACCGAACTGACCAATGTAAGACTTCCCAGAAACATCAAATTAATCACATTAAAAGCAGAAAATATTAGATCTCTCTAATGCCGAATAAAAAATCATCGTAACCCGCGCTCACTCACTATTACAACTTGGCTTGATAAGGCACAGATTATAATAATTTTTGAGGGCGATTCGAGCCGATTAATTAATTATTCCAAAGTTTTATTTTCGGACCGTCAAAATTTGTATTTTCGGGTCCCCTAACTATATTTGATTTTACAGATACAATTCTATACCATTATGAGAATTATTTCGGACGAAAATATATTTTCATTCCTTCTCTAAGCTAGTAAACAAGGTTCGAATACCTTCACCCCATCTCTGCGGTACATCTCGAGACACCAGTCTGACAGATATTCAGCACCGCATAACTAATTCGAGAATTAATTATAGTTTATCACTCTAGCCATGTTCAAAAGAATTACAGACATATTTCACCAGAACACAAAACTCAAAAGTGATTGAAACTTGTAAGATTAGTAACTTGTAAAAATAAAATCAAAAATTTATCCTAACAATTTAACTTATCATCGTATCACTCTTTTAATCGGCGATAACAATGTTATTATTCCGTATGGAATTTTTACACAAATAATTTTCATATTCGAATGAATCCAAATGTATTTGAAATATTATATTTGAACAAATTCCACAGAATTAAATACCATACAAAATCCAATACAGAATGCAAGTTAAAACGATTCAAAATTAGAATAATTCGTATGAATTATTCTATCTCGGTAGAACCTCCACGTGTGACGATAGTCACATGTAAGGTGATACCGATGATGGTATACTAAAATTAACAGAACGAAATTAGAATAATTTATTCAAATTATTCTATCTCGGTAGAACCTCCTCGTGTGACGATCTGACTTTTTCCTAAAGTGCTATTTACACTTTACGATGGGGTCAAGACAGTAAAACTTATGAAAACACGTGGATTTTCTTTTGCTAAGAAAAACCTCCACTTATCCCAAGGATAAGAACCAGCAAAAATACATATAAACACACTTGCAAACAACACTGAATTGGAAAGAGTAAAGTAAATAAACATGAAAACAAGGAATTTTCTCAAATCATAACATTTATTACGGATCATTGCAAATTACAATGATCCGAGGTCGACTTAACATAAAATCTTATTTAAATAACAGAGGCAATAAAAATACTTAAGAAAAACCATATCGAAACTATTAGTTAATCTAATTTAACCAGGAAACTGGCAAAACATATTATCGAAACTTTAACTATTAGATAGAGGCTTGATAAACTAATAAAAATACAATCATAATAATATTACGAATCTTCTTGTTGTTTCCTGGTGCTATTTTGGTTCCTAATCGGGGTAATGCACTATCGAATCCTGCGAATATCGGTGTTCATCGGTCGGATGATCGTCACAAATTAGCGATACCACGTGGTATCGGCTTACACCTGTATTTCGAGCGTTGCGGTGAAAACTCACTCTTTTCTATTCCAATTATTACATTCACCTGAATATAATAATTGTAAACATTTAAGTAAATGTAAATGCATATCGATAAGAATCCAAGACAAAAGTATAGATTAGCGGGAAGAAGTCGGTTATGGAATTCAAAGGGAATTCCTCGGCCGTCATGATTGAGTCGGGCGCGCCTCATCAAACCGAATGCGTTGTTTTCAAACGGTGCCGAAGCACGTGACAGTTAGCGCCCACTCCTGATACAGGTAGCGGTTGCTGCTCGGTCCGAGCGGACTCGATACAATCAAGTTTTGTCCATAGGACTGGCCTACATGCAAAAAGCACAAGTATATTCTCGGTACATTCACCTTCGGGTTTTTCAGGCCCGTCAACTACGGTCTTTAGGGCATTATACCTACTTTAATATGGTGTTGACAGCCTGCCGGTTCGTATTTAAAGCAAAAGGTGATAAAAATGACTCTGAATGGTTACAGGTACAAGTTACACATAGACAATCATATAGATTCAACATTAATTCAGTACAGAGGCCCAGAATCAGCTCTTGCAGGAGCTTATATACTATGAAACCATGGGGTTTCTTGAATTTCCCCCAATCAGGGAGCCAGAATACTGATAAGCAGATTAGCTGATTTGCATATCAGTGAGTCATAATGAGTTGATCCAATCAAATCAACTCCTTGATCAAAGTTATGTGAACCCCATAGAATATCTAAAATATTCAAAAAGCACATGGTAATATTTAGGGTTAACTTTATTTATTTTCATATTTTAAAGTATTCTTATCCCTAAATAGTCTTAATTTATTTAAATAAACATTTCATAACAACATTTATTATTGTTTGAATACAATAATCACTTTTGTCGATGATTTCTCGTAACTTTTTTCTTTAACAATGAACACACCTATTCATTGTATTATTCTCTCTTATATTTATCAAAATATAGAGAGAATGTTTACTTAAATATTTTATCATTCAATAAACATTTTATTTTCATAAAACTTAAATTTTCCTATTTTGAATCTGGCGCGATTTTAGCAAATCGCGCCCTCTGGTGGCAACTTTTATAAGTTACTACGGTATTGAACCGTCACAAACTTGAAAAATTTCGATGCATTTTTGGTTGCGACATTCCTGCCTGTCGTAAAGTTTGTGGATTTCTGGGTCATTCTGCAAGATTAAGATGCTCTAAATGTCTGGTAGAATTTAAAGGTAATTATTTTTATTTATTTTTGTTAAAGCAATTGTAATTATTTAAAAATTTTATTCATACTTTATAGGCAATTTTGCCAATAAAAATAGAGGTGGCTTCGACCGTCAAAAATGGACAAAACGAAAGGATGAAACACATTGAGAAAATGTAAAGATTATTCAAAAAGATGGCATCACAGAAACATTTCAATTTGAACTGGAATCAAAGTATGGCGTTCGATATAGTCCGCTACTAGAACTGCCATACTTTGATGTTGTACGACAACATATAATAGGTATATTTATAATTTTTCATAAAGTAATGGAAAATTTATGCAAGTTTATAAATAATATTGATTTTAATTTTCAGATCCAATGCATAATTTATTTTTGGGGACAGCAAAGAAGCTCGTTACTCATTGGATTGACCAAAATCTTCTCACCAAAGAACACTGTCATCAAATACAAACAGAAATGGACAACTTCATAGTACCTTCGAGTGTTGGCCGAATTCCAAAAAAATCAGATCAAAATTTGCGAAAAATTGGACAACAATTTATTCCTCTGTTAAAAGGACGTCTTCCTGATAACCATTTAAAGTGCTGGCGATGGTTTGTGTTGGCAAGCTTTTACCTGTCATCCAAAACCTTAAATACACAATCAGTAGATGTAGTTGATCAACTAATTCTAAGATTTTGTTAAGAGTGCGAAATGTTGTATGGGCAAAAGTTTATTACCCCAAATATTCATTTGCACAATCACCTAGCAGAATGTATCAAGGATTTTGGACCAATTTATGCATTTTGGTTGTTTAATTTTGAAAGGTGAATACTTGCAAATTCTTATCTGTAATATTACTAATAATATAAATTTGAATTTTTTTTCAGATACAATGGCATACTTTGTGACAAATCAACAAACAACAGAAATGTTTTCGACGAAAGACAGCGTGGATCTTTTATGAGGACTCAGACCGGTACCAATTTATACATATTTAAAAAAATGGCAGAGCAAAATATACCAATTTGTGAACATGATTGGTCTTACAACTCCATTTCAAACTTTGTAACGTTAAATAAGTCAAATCCTTTCACGTTTTCCACAAGTGATCAGAATTTTCTTAGAGATATGTATACATATCTATATAACAAAGAGAGAATATTTGTCCCACCAAGTGCACATGCCTATACTCGAGTAAAACTATCTGAATTATTATTGTTATTCAATCACTCACATATTAAATATGCAACAGACAAAATTCCAATACGATATGGTACTGGAAACCTAGTGGAAATGTGTTATTTCCACTAAGACAGATGAAAGGAAATTTACCAGTACCGTAAATAAAATGGAAATATTATATTTCCACACATAGATGAATTCCAGTGCTAGAAATATAATGGAAATATGTTATTTCCACACAGATAAATTTCCACTGCAGTAAATATAATGGAAATATGATATTTCCATACATAAGATTTCCACATATTTTCCAGTAAGTGAAAGACGATATTTTCACATCATATATCCACAAGATTTCCATGACGGAAATCTATTTTTTTTGCAGTGGTCGTAAGGAACAAGTTCTTGTACCTTACAAAAAGGCCAAACTTATTCGTAAACGTAACACCAAGTACGATAACGATTACATTTCCCTCTTAGAGTCCATGATAGTTCATTTTAGTAAATAAAATAATTCTCATGAACTATACTTTAAATATTCTTTAAAGCTAAAAATATTTATGCTAGCAGACTATTGTTTGACTTTAATGCAATATATACACACCAATTTTATGATTTTGGATGCCACTCTGATGAATCAGATAAATACCCAAAGGCATCAATTTTGAGCATCTTATCGGGATGAAATGAAGATGTAAACATCTTCATTTTTCCTTTCTGGTGGGACGTGTGACGGTCTCGAACCGTAGTTTTGGTAAGGAATTGCCACCAGAGTGCGCTATTGCATCTTTGGCGGCACATTCGATCATAACTACAAATATAAATAAGGGATAACAAATATCGCGCTTATTTGTAGCATGGACCAAAGTAATGGCCAATAAATATATAATTTATACATTATATTGACCATTCGCCCCAATCCACATCGGAATGTTGGATGATACTGGAAGTGGTCACCACATTCCACAACCGGCATCACCCATTGGCCACTCTGTTATCTACACATTCCTTAGGGATTAGTGAGAAATTAGCAGAGTATATAAGCTCATGTAAAACAGGAAGTAGTGTGAAATACTGAACTAAAACCCTGACTTAACTTGTTTGATCTGTGATATTGTTTGCCTGTGATTATCTGCCTAGATGGTATGTGTATTTATATTGAGTGTATATATTATTGACATTTGAAGTGTAGTGTAACATAACCATAGCATTTTATGGGTTGCGTGTTAATAACCATACTTTAAAGTGTCTTACATGTGTATAGTCGGTGTATTGCACGTCCCTGTGGCACCTGTGTTTGTGTTACTCTGTAACACCTGATTAATAGGTGAATTTGAGGTGAACATGGGGTCAAAATGACTATACTTTCCATATAGTGTTGGGACATTATATGTTAAGCTTTTGGGCGCCGATATTTGGATCGATCGATAATCGCATGGCCATACGGCTTCAGGGAACGACAGTGTCACGGCCTTTGATCGATGATCAACCTCGACATGACGCGACACTGGACCGGGGCTGCGGTGAGTAACCATCTGTGTTTATTTCCCAATATCTGGTCCTGGGCCCTTAAGGTAGAAATAACGCGTGGTGCAAAGCGCGGAATGTGGGTCAAACCACTTAGGTCACCACGTGGCTGTGGCTTGACCATTTGCACCTCTTTTTTCTTCCCCTAATGTTTTATTACAGCTGTGTTGATTGCATTATGCTTTCCTGCATAGATGCAATCAATCTATCTTGTTCCTTTTGGTTGTGGCAGACTTTAAGTCAACCATATCCCTCAGGATCACCAAGATATTGTAGAAAGCCAGACAGGAGGATGAACACAAATGTGACCTTGACATAACTCCAAAACATATGGCTCTCACTTTGGACCGTGTTTTATAGGTGAATGCTATACTGGTGAGTTCCAGTTCTTGATATAATGACAAGGAAGATAACAAGAGTTTAAAAGTTAAACACAATAAGCAAACTATGCTTTATTAGGGAAATAAAAGTTGAAAACAACAGAGTACACTTCATCCTGCTTGGTATCAGACATTAGATGCTGCCCTGGACCAAATAGGTTTTGATAAAGTCACAGGATTTAACTGTGTCTACACCTATGGCACGCAAGCTCTGTTATTAGTCTATGTTGACGATATGGTGCTGTTTGCACAGAATGAAGAAGTGCAAAATCATTTGATCAAAGAAATTGGCAAACACTTTAATACAGTCAACCTTGGACGCATGTCTGAGCTTTTAGGTGTGGAATTTGATCGTGATGACAACAAGTTGATGCAACACAGTTTATTGACCAATTAGCTCAAAAATATGCTGTTGTTGCTAACAAGCTTGTTAAAGTACCTGTGACTGTGGGCGCCACTCTAACTGTCCCCAAAGAACATGAAATTGAATCGGAATTTCCCTATCATAACTTAATAGGCAGTTTGATGTTTTTGGCATCACGTACGAGACCCAACATTATGTATGTGTGGTTAGTGCATACGTATGGACCACGGGTCACGTGATTGGTCAAATAGGTCTTGACCAATCAGGTGACATTGTTACCTGTATATATTCTTATGTTTTGTTTTAATAAAGTCACTTGTTACCTGTTACTTGTCAGCTCAACTTCATCGTTAATACTACATGGTGGCAGCGGTAAAACTTTCTTACCAGTCAATTGTTTGAAATATTTCCGGAAAAATTTTAGTAACGGAAAAATTCACCTACTTTTTAAAAAGTCGAAATTTCGTAACATTATTCATAGTTTATAATGGAAATTCCCTTTTCCAAGAAATTTAAATTTTTGAACGTTTCAACTTGGCCGCAATGGCGGAAAAGATTCATACGATACTGAGATGTCGCAAACCTGGACGAAAAAACAGCTACAAAACAAGTCAGCGGACTACTATACTGCACGAGCGATAAGGCCGAAGAAATGTTAACGAAATTAAAGCTAACGGCCGAACAGCTTAAGGACTTCGAAACAGTTTTAGGCGCGTTCGATAAACATTTTGTGGCCAAAAGAAATCTTATTTACGAGAGAGCGTGTTTTCACCAACGGATTCAATTGGAAAATGAGTCAGTTGACGACTTCATAACGTCGCTATTCACTATGGCGGAAATCTGCAAACTTTCAAAAATCGACAACATCCAGGACACGTTAATCTGTTGTCGGCATGCGAAATCGTCAGTTGTGCGAGAAAATGCAAATGATGGAGAATCTCACACTGACAAAGGCCATCAACATGGCCCGGCAAAGCGAACAGGTTCGGCGACAGCAAGCCGACCTCAAACCCTATTCCGAAATTACTCCGACTTCAAAAATAGAGGTAGATCGCGTACAGTCAAATAAAACGGAATATAAGGACCGAGAAAAGAGGAAAACACCATTTAAAAAACCCGCCGAGCCAAGTAGCGACGAACCATGTCGAAATTGTGGGCACGAGAAACATTTCACACCACGTTGTCCAGCGATAAATTCGGTTTGCGCAAATTGCAAGAAAAAAGGTCACTACTCAAGGATGTGTAGATCCTGTAGGGCATGAGTACAAAAAGTAAACACACTTAATGATGCTCACCTTCTTGGATCTTTATAAGAGCAGACAAACTATTCTCCAGTGAGTAGAAGTGTTGTGAGAAGAATCAACAACATCCAAGCTTTGATAAAAGTTCAAAAGCAATAGATTTAATAAGTGAAATCATAATTAAAAAGTACAAACATCATGGAGCACACTAGCCTGTGGTCATCCATGTTTTCATGCCTGTCATGAGTGATTGACAGGTCTGTCATGCAGCACCACCTATTGGGAACATTGATAACCTCAATAGCAGACGACACTACATAAAATAAACAGAACAACATGTATAAGCACAAAGTAAACAAATAAAAGATAAACAACCAATGCATTATGTTAACTCAACAATGCATACACTTATATATAATAATAGAAATAATAAAACTTAAACTAATGAATCTTAAGTACCCGGTACTTAAGAAACAAACACATAAGATAAACTAACTTAAAACTCAAATACACAATACCAGACATAAACAAATAATGTAAACAACAATTATAAACAATAAATTCCAGGCATGGTGCTCAACTTGAACCCATGCCCCCAACAGATCCGCAAAACAAGTTGAGGTCGACCACGTGCAAGACGACAAACTCTCGGATCTAAACTTTATTGGATCGATCTGCGTTAACTCGATCTGAAGATCGTCAAAATGGGCCGCATCAGTCGAAATCCAGAACGTACGATTATCTTTTCGTGTGGACACAGGAGCAGGCGTCACATGCATCCCTCTGTCAACGTTTCGAGAGTATTTTTCATCTATTCAGTTACGAAAACCTACGCGAATCCTTCACAGCGCCGACCAAGGACAACTCGGTACGGTGGGCAGTTTTTGGGAGAAAATCGGGTACAGGGGAAGGGAAAAATTGACGGAAATTTTTGTTGTTAAAAAATTGAGTCAACCTTTGCTCGACGGCAATACATGCGAAAATTTGAAAATCGTACAGCTCATCGGCAAAGTGTCAAAAAAAAACCCCAACGACTTCACATTCATTAGTGGATCCGATTAACGAATTTCCGAAACTATTCGAGGGCCTCGGACGCGTAAAAATACTGTATAAAATTTGGATGAGAGACGGAGCGGTCCCGCACGCGCTCACAACACCCCGACGTGCTCCAATTCCTATTTTGCCAGAAATCAAGAAAAATTTAGATAAAATGCTTCTATTAGGCGTAATCGAGCCCGTGGACGAGCCAACGGACTGGTGTTGCGGACTAGTCACCGTTCCAAAACTCGACGGCAGCATCCGCATGTGCGTGGATTATGTGCCGCTAAATACCTACATCAAACGTGAAATCTTCCCAATGCCAAATACCGAAAGTTTGTTAGGACGCCTTGGCAACGCAAAATTCTTTTCCAAATTAGACGCTAACAACGGTTTTTGGCAGTGTGAACTCGACAAAGAATCCCAGCTCCTAACAACGTTCATTACACCTTTCGGCCGATACAAATTTACGCGTCTACCTTTTGGCATTGTTGCCGCACCCAAAGTATTCCAGAACGGTTGATGGGAATTTTGGCAAATTTAAATGGAGTCCAGTGCAACATCGACGATATCCTAATTTACGGGGACACGATCGAGGACCACGATATACAACTTCGGGCCGTGTTAATACGATTGGAAGAAAACAACGTCACGATGAATAAAGAAAAATGTGTTTGGGGTGACGAAAATAAAATTTTTGGGTCATATCATCGACCACGACGGGATCCACATAGACGACAAGAAAATCGAGGCAGTTGCAAAAATGGCGCCGTCACAAAATAAGTCGAAACTTAGAAGTTTTTTGGGCACAATTAATTATTTAGGTCGTTTTATTTCTCACCTCGCTACATTAGCCCACCCTTTAAACGAATTACTTCGAGAAAACTGCGTTTACTTATTGTTGCGATATTCTGATTTTGTGTTTGTATTTATTCTGTATTTATTGTATAAGTTCTTTATTGATATTGTGTTAGATATAAATATGTGTACAGTGAGCTACTGTACAATTGTGTATTATTGTGTTTATTTGTAAGTTGGCTATTCAAAGCCTCCGTAGTTTTACCGTAGTTATTTTTAGTTTTAAATAAAAATTTACTCACTTGCCGGTTTGCCTGTGAGAAGTCAACTACCTCTCGTTTTGTTCTGCACCAACACAGGATTTCCAGTATTTTTTAACATGGTTATGGGCCACAGCAGGTTATCCACAGCAGATTGATGTTCTTCAGTGGATTTTCGGTGCTTTTGAGCGTTTTAGCGCTCATTGCGAGTGCGGAGCCATTTCGTGAATTTTCGAGGCCTAATTCAAGTTTTTGAGGCCTAAACGTGAGCAGTTTATGTTTGTCTCCGTTTCAAAGGAGACAAACAAAGGTAATTATTTCGATATTATATCGTTTTTGGGCATTTATCTGCCTCTTATATATTTATTTTCGGTTCCGGTCGTCATTTGCAACACGATACGAGAGCAACATATTGAACCATTTTGGATTGTTCGCAACGTGCGACATCGTTTTTCGACTGTGTTATCGATTTGCTCTATACCTGTTCGAGTGAGACGGTCCATAAGCGATATTTTTGGACGTTTATGTGTGAGTTTGACATCAGTGCAACACCAAGAACTTGGAGCAACTCTAATCCGATATTTTTGGCATTTATATGGATTCTGGGCCTTTTTGATCAACTTCTGGATTTTCAAGAAGCATAGGGATTCAAGATTTACGGACAATTAAGCAAGGAAGTCATTAAAGAAGCCTACATCTTGAAGCCGTCACTTCTTTAGTGGAGATCTTTACTATTTTTGTTTGTTTTGTCTCCTATCGCTCATTTTTTTACCATCGAGGCTACCTAACCTTAAGGGCTTTCTTCACATCTCCGAGGATCTGGTACATGGTGCCTCCCTACCTAATTTTGGCTGGGAAAATTGTTGTGATTTTACTTTATTTTTCTTGAGCGATTTTTCAGTTTTTGAAAGGATCGGATCTGATCCTCCGTGGTTTGTGAGATTTCTGGTGCAATTCTACAGATTTGGTAGAATTTTTGCAATTTTTGCGAGTCTATTAGCGTTAGATTAGGCATTTATTTATTATTAACGAATTATATTAATTTATCTAAGAATTTTAGGAAAAAATTTGTAGTTTTTCAAATTTTTGGTTTAACAATACGTGCGTGGTTTTTAATCCTAGCACAACTAGTTTTAAGCTTGTGGTTTCCAAGCATTAATTTAGAGTTAGCAAATTCAGTTAACAATTTTTGGAATTTTTGGATTTAGGTGAAAAATTTATTTCACATTAACGAGTATAGTTAATGAGTTTGGGGATTCCTGGAAATTTTAATTTAAATTTTTCCCGGGAATTTTTGCATTCTTAATTTAATTTTGTTTACGGGTTTTTGTGGAATTAATAATCTTTTAATTCACATAGTTAGGAGATTTAATTTTTGGATTCGCGTTTTATTTAATTATGACAGAACGCGATAGTGTATTGAGTTTTAGAAAACTCAATGAATTTAACTACGTTAGTTGGAAAAGGGACATGTTAGCCTGCTTAGCGAGTAAAGGGTTGAGTCATTTTATAGATCCGAAACATGCTGTTGTTGCCGGTGCAACAGCGGATGTAATTGCTAAGTTTGACACAGACCAATCAAAAGCAGGGGGCATAATTTTCCTTGGTATTGAGGACAAGTTAAAATGTCTACTAGATGGGTTGACTGGGCTAGTTGAACGATGGGAGAAATTAGGAAAGACTTTTGAACCCAAATCTAAAGCTCGCATATCGAGATTATTGGGTGAGTTTCATTTGGCCCAAATAGGGGAAAATGAAAGTATTATCTTATTCCTCAATTGTATTACCCAGTTAGCTAGGGATTTGGAGTTGGCGGGCAAGAAGATTTCCGATGATGATGTCGCATATCGGATGACATGTACTTTGCCGCCACAATACCACAACGTAGTTAGTATTATGCATCGTTGGGAAGATACGGAATTTATTCCTAGTAAAGTGGAAGCGATGTTGATTGAAGAATTCGAAAATTTAAAAGCGAGAAGTGCACACCCGAATAACAGTGGGGTTAAGGCAGGGAATAATGGGGATAATGCTTTATCGACAGATAAAAGAAAATCTGGTAGGGGTATATCCAATATGGGAATTATCTGCTACAATTGTGGGATAAAAGGACATTATTCAAAGGATTGTCGCAAGAAATTGAAGAAGGAAGTAATCTGTTCGATTTGTAAGGTTTTGGACCATTATTCCGCATCCTGTAGGAAAGGGAAGCCAAACACCAGTGGTGGGGGTGGTTCTGTGTCCTACTCTGTTTTGTTGGATGCAGAAGCTTTAATCATTGATGTTATGAGTGTGTCTTCCGTATTGAACGAATGGATTTGGGATACCGGTTCGGGGACACATTTGTGTCATGACAAGGATTTATTTTGTCAGTTGTCGATGGGCAGCCTTATCAGATGAATGCCTATTCAGGGACTTTTAATGTCAAGGGTGTAGGTACTGTCAAATTTACTGATTTGATAAACAATGCCCAGCAGAAAATAATTTTGAATAATGTAGGATATGCCCCGACCGGCAAACGTAATCTTATTAGCGGGTCATGTGCTATGGAAGCCGGGTGCACGTGGTCTGGCAAGAGTGACGAAATATTGGTTAGAAATAAGAATGAAAAACCAATACTGAAATTTACGAGGTCTAAGGGATTGTTTAAGTTGGTTGCAACAAAATGTAGTTCTGATTCCGAATCTTTGGGGCCAAAGACCATTAATGGGTTTAGTAATACTAAGGTTAACATTACTGAAAGTAAACCAATTGGGTATCTTGATTTGTGGCATCGAAGACTGATGCACACCAATGTGGATTCAATGATCCATATGTACAAAAAAGGGCATTGCTAGGGGTTTACCGAATTTAATTAAAAGGATATGAACTGCATTACTTGCATCAAGGCTAAGCAAACCAAACATTATGGAAAAGCTAAAACTAAATTTACATCGGGGTTTTAGATTTAGTACATACAGACGTGTGGGGTCCCACCAAATACGAGAGCAAAGGTGGTGCGAGATATTACGTGTCCTTCGTGGAGGATTATACTCGATGGGTTAAAGTCTATATTATGAAAACAAATCTCAAGTTGTTGGTTGCTTTATCGATTATATTGGCTATATGAAAAGATTAACTGGGGCAAAATTAAACGTTTGCGTTCCGATAATGGAACAGAATATTGTAATGACAAATTAAAAGAGATTTGTAAGACATATAATATCAAACACGAGGTCACGAATATATACTCACCCCATATGAATGGTGTGGCCGAACGTTTTAATAGGTCAGCCGTTCAGGCATTGCGAGCCACTATTGTCGATGATAATTTGAATCGGATTTGGTGGGCGGAAGTTTTGATGGCCTATACACACGTCAAGAACCGTTTAAGTCAGAGACTTTTAGAGGGTCAAAGTCCCTATGAGCGGTTGTTTGATCGCAAACCCAATATACAATATTTTAGGGTTATCGGTTCAAAATGTTACAGACTGTTACCAAAGCCACAACGTGACAGTAAATTGGGGCCCATATCCAAGGAATGCATTCTAGTCGGGTATTCTTGGAACACCAAGGGGTATAGAGTATACGATCCTGATGACGACAAAATTTACAATACTCAAGATGTGAGATTTATCGAGACCTCGTATGCAGATGCAGCAAAACATACTATCGCTTTTGGGCCTGATGATAATGGGGACCAGAGGAATAAAATTATTAACCCACCTATCCCTAAACTCAATATAACCCAGACATTGCCTACTACAAAAGTCATTGTCAAAGATGAAGGGCAGGTTAAATCTGGGGTAATTGTGAGCGGGTAGTCAGACAGCGACCTACAACAGGAAGATATCCTAATCGTTATGACGTCATATCAAGGTCAAAGTTTTCGTTCTGCAAAGGCAGTAATTAAATATTGTGATGAGAATGATATCGATTATTCGACCAAGAGTGTTAAGAAATCCTTTCAATACTCAAATCCATATGTGGGTACATGGGATTTTCAGGATGTTGCCGATGGGGGGGTCAGCGGAGGATTCTCCAGATCTTGATTCTCCAGATGAATAAAATTTGCCGTCAACATCCGCAACTAATTTAGTCAATTTAACTGTGTATTTCGAGGGTTTGGAATGTTCCAATGTGGATCTAGCAAACCCACTTACTTATTCTGAGGCCATAGCTTCTCCTGACAAGTCAGATTGCGAAACAGCTATGGGCGACGAAATTGAGACTCTCAGAGAGAGGAACGTTTTCAAGGAAATAGCTCGTATGTCCCAAATGAAGGTGTTAGACCATAAATGGGTTTTCGTTCGCAAGAGGAATTCCGAGGGCAAAGTCATACGCCACCGGGCGCGACTTGTTGCGAGGGGATTCTTGCAGAATTATGGGACAGAGTTTACCGAGGTGTACAACCCAGTTGCAAATTTTATTATCGTAAGATTGTTATTTGTGGTTTTAGTTTTATTTCTGCAATGGGTTGATACACATCTTGACGTGAAATGTGCTTATTTATATGGGGATCTGCCTGAAGACATTTATATGTCTATTCCTGATATTTTACATGCGGGAAAGAACAAAGTCTGGAAATTAACGAATTCTTTGTATGGGTTGAAACAAGCGGATAGACAATGGTACATAAAGTTGAGTGAAGAAATTGTTAATTTGGGTCTTATTAAATTCACTTCAACTCAATGTGTATACAGACTTAATTGGGATGCTATTATTTTGTTTTATGTCGACAATATTATTATTTTTGCTAAGAATGAAAGGACCAAGTCACATGTAATCAGTTTATTAAACAAGTCGTTCAAATGTGTAGATTTGGGGAAAACAAAGAGATTTCTAGGCATCGATATAATTCGGGAAAAACATGGGATGAAGTTCAGTCAAACTTCATATATTGAAGAGATTTCGAAAAGATTAAATAATGTTGTGCTTAAGAAGGCTATAGAGCCATTTAAAGTTGGTTTCGATTTAAACGAATTGAATCCCGATGGTGATATTCTCGATGCAAGTCAGTATCCATATCGTACGATGGTCGGCATACTATTATTTATAGCCAGGTATACTAGACCTGACATGTGTAGCAAATAACATCTTGGCGCGGTACAATGCAAAACCAAAGCTTGCGCATTGGAATTGCATCATGCACCTTTGGAGTTATGTTATTAGCACTAAAAACAAGTGTATACATTTTAGTAATCAGTTGAATTTAAAAGTTAATTGTTACGTAGACGCCAGTTGGGCGACTACAATACCGGACAGGAAATCAGTAACGGGATATTTAATAACGATTGGGAACAACTTAATTCTTTGGCGAACGACAAAGCAAGGCTTAGTCACTATGAGCGCTGTAGAAGCGTAGCTTATAGCATTATCTGAGTTAGTCAAAGAAATAATTTGGTTTAAGCGTTGTTTAGAGGAAGTTAGCAATGTTCAATGTTTAGTTTTTGAAAAGATAATTGTAAATTGTGACAACCAGGCTGGTATGCACTTTATCCGTAATGATGTAGAGAATTTCAAAACTAAATATATAGACGTAAAGTTACAATTCGTCAGGGAACATTACAAGAATAATTTATTTAATTTGCAATATATCTATACTAAGAAGAACTTAGCTGATATGTTAACGAAACGTGTAAATAAGGAGAAAATAGAGGAACTGTGTAAATACCTTGATACATACGATTGATTGTTTTATTTTTCAGAAAGAATAAATTCAAACGGGGGAATTTGTTGCGATATTCTGATTTTGTGTTTGTATTTATTCTGTATTTATTGTATAAGTTCTTTATTGATATTGTGTTAGATATAAATATGTGTACAGTGAGCTACTGTACAATTGTGTATTATTGTGTTTATTTGTAAGTTGGCTATTCAAAGCCTCCGTAGTTTTACTGTAGTTATTTTTAGTTTTAAATAAAAATTTACTCACTTGCCGGTTTGCCTGTGAGAAGTCAACTGCCTCTCGTTTTGTTCTGCACCAACACAGGATTTCCAGTATTTTTTAACACTTATGGGGACCCTCGCAAGAAAAATCTTTTTCGGAGTTAAAAACAGCCTTATCGGCGCGGCCGACCCTCGCTTGGTTTAACCCTGCAAAAGAAACAGTCATTTCGGCGGACGCATCAAGTTACGGAGTTGGCGCGGTTCTCAAACAGAAACAAAGGGCGAATTTCGGCCGATCGGATACGCGGCCAAAACGCTCACCTCCGCTCAACAAAATTGGGCCCAAATCGACAAGGAGGGATACGCCATCACGTGGGCATGCGATCGATTTCAGGATTTTATAACAGGACTCGTCGTTCGTTTAGAGACGGATCACAAACCCCTCGTTCCGATTTTTACGACCAAACCGCTTAATGATCTTACTTCGAAGCTACAAAGAATGCGACTACAACTACAACGTCACGCTTACACGATCATCCACGTCGCAGGAAAAGATTTGGGCCTAGCTAATACGCTATCAGCTATGTAGACGACGGGAAACAATTACGAACTCGACAAAGAAATAATTGCTTATGTAAACCAAGTCACCGATTTAATCCCAGCTTCAGATGCACGTCTTCAGCAAATCGTCGAACAGCAAGAAGACCCGACAAGCAAACTTTTGTTAGAATGATGTATGCAATATATTTGGATAGTTGTGATTTGAATCTTTTCTTTATTTCATCAGATTTTGCACTTTCTAGAGTAAAAGCCAATCTGGCCAAAGCCAGACATGGCTAAAGCTTCTTTACTCTTTAACAACCAAAAGAGGAATGAATGCAAAGAATGTTTACAATGGTTTTATATTCCTTGCATTATTCTGCTTAGTTAATTCTTATGTTACCTTAGAATCAGGTAACTTAGCAATACATAATCAATTTATTTCTACTATTGCTTATTTGTAACATGTAACTTCATTTTTAACTTATTAATATAATTTTACATTTTGTTAATGGATTTGCATGGAAACTGAATGTTATTTCACTTAAGTTGAAATCTTTATTCTAACACTCTCCCATTTCCATGTATATGCCATTTACATTTAAATACTTAATTTCTAATAATAATTTTCACTTCAAATTTATTAGTGTTTTGATTACTAATTTATTAATTGAAAATTCCTGAAATTAACAGTTTGATACGTTGAGCTGTTAGCCATTTGGTAAAAATATCAGCTTTGTTCAAATCTCCAGGAATAGTTTTGAAGTTGTAAAAACCCTTCTCATACCAATCGCGCAAAAAATGATATTTTATGTCTATGTGTTTGCTGTGTGCGTTTTCCACTGCATTCTTTGTAAAGTGCATGGCCGACATACTATCGGTGTAAATTGTTGGCTTTTCAGTCTCATGCTCACTCAATTTTGAACTTATGGATATTTGGTAAATCCAATGAGCTTCTTTCACGGCATTTACTAAAGCCATGTATTCCGCCTCCATCGTGCTAAATGCCACAACAGGTTGTTTCTTACAACCCCAACTTATGGCCACTCCCCCCACTAGCACGATGTAGCCGCCGAAACTTTTTCTTGTGTCTCGGTCTGAAGCCCATGATGCATCTCTATATGTCGTAATAGCATCATTTCTACAGAGACTGAGGTCGATTCCATAATCGATCGTAGTGCCCAAATATCTCAGTACATGTTTTAGCATGTTAACATGTTTAATTCCGCTAACATTGGAATATTAAGATAATACAATTACAGAAAACAGTATGTCTGGATGCGTTCTAGTCGCAACAAACTGAAGACTACTAATTAAAGCTCTGTATGGGAAGGTCTTGTCTTGTTCCTGTTTATCTTTTACACATTCAATTGTTGTTCCAACTGGTACTGGCACTTTTATATTTAAATCAGCATCTACATCATATTCTTTCAGTAATTTCAGGATGTACAGACGCTGATGCATTATCACAGAGGAGTTTCCAGATCTTTCAAATTCAACACCTAGCAGCGTTGAAAGAGATCCAAGGTCAACTATATCGAAACACCTCTGTAACAAAGATACTATTAGTGTTTTACAATACAAATTCTTAGTAAATAAAACCAAATCATCAACATATACCAAAAGTATTGCGCAATCATTTAAATGAGTATACACAGTTTACCCCTGATACTTTATGAAAACCTGCTTCTTGCAGCCTTTTATCCAGTTTTCTGTGCCATTTGATGTAATCCATACAATGATTTAACCAATTACCACACGGTGTTTGCGATGCGAGGGGCCATTATACCTTCCAGAATGGTCATATAAACTTGTTCCTCTAGGTCGCCATACAGGTATGCTGATTTGACATCCAAATGAGTATCTATCCAGCCCTTCCAGCTAACTAATGTTACGAAAAAAATCTTATTAAAGAAAAATTTACTACCGGGCTGAAGACTTCACCGTAGTCAATTCCATATTGCTGACGATATCCCTGGGCCACCAATCTGGCTTTAAAACGCTTTACAGTGCCATCAACGTTATATTTACTTTAAATACCCACTTTGATCCTAGAATTACTTTGTTTTCTGGTTTGGGCACTTCTTTGTAGACCTCACGCTCCTTTAAAATGTCCAATTCAACTTGGACAGCTATTTGCCAATCCAAACGTTGTGGCGCTAGCATGGCTTGTTTACAAGTTCTGGGCTCGACAATTGTGCTATACGCCTGAATTCTCTCTGCCACCCGTGCATATTCTGCATGACTAGAAGAATCAAGCGCATCTTCAAATTTTTCTTCTTCTGCATCTTCAGGGATTGAACCTAATGGTTTAAAATTAAAAACCGGCTCATACTCAATTCCCTCTTCGGTGCAATACCTCTGGATGTCATTCGTAGAACGATGTTTTACTAAAGTTGAAAAGTCAATGGCTTTAATGTTCTCATAACATCCGTACTTGGTGAAAAACAAACAGCCCAGACACTATTGGAGCCCGGACCGGGACTTGAACCCAGATCCCCCAATTGCCAGTTGGGTGCTTTACCATTAAGCTACATGGGACTCCAACAGAATCAGAGACTGAATGTTACTTCACCACTCCACTTCCTTCACCACTTGATGTCATTTATTAGATGACAGACATCACTTCGTTGCCATGGACAATAAATCACAATGGCAAGTAATCCCTAATGGGGAAACTTAGAACTACCGCATGTTACCTCAGCCTCAGGTGATGTATATAAA
>AFFK01014969.1:0-15188 GCA_000239455.1 Strigamia maritima | reverse complement strand
TTTATTTAAATCCTGTCGTAAGAAGGTTCCGCTTTGCATCCATTCAGCATAAACAGAATTCCATCCTATAAAATTAAACAAAAAATACAAATAAAATAAATAAAAAAAAAAAGTAAAAAAAAAAAAAAAATAAAAACAAAACAAACTTTAATCAAAACTGGCAAATCGATCCAAAACTCATAATGGGGAATCATTTCGAGGCCGTTTGCACCCTTAAAAAGTGCAAGAAAAACATGCCGCCAATAAAATAAATCATTATGATGACTGCCAGGCTAATAAAAGTAAATAAAAAAGCAAAATAATAAAAAATAATAAATGGATAATTGATGAATAACGTCGCAACAAGGTGGTTAAATTACATGATGACTAGAATTGAACCCGTAGAGAGACTCGATGAAGGATGTGCCGGAGTTCGCAAACACATGTTGGCGCAACAACATTTGGAAGATAGTGTCACCGACTGAAAAATATTAATTTATTAGAGTAAATTCAATTAAGATCGGATATATTTGAAAGAAAAAAAATTACTACCGTATATACTCGCGTATAAGTCGACCCGCGTATAAGTCTACCCTGACTTAAAACGGGTCAAAAACCATTGAATTCGACCCCCTAAATTTTATTTTACTATTTTATTTTTTAAAACTTAAAACGGCTATTGACCCGCGTATAAATTGAACCAAATAAAATATAAAAAAAAAATAAAATAAAAAACTACAAAAAATTAAATAAAAAACTAAAAAAAATTAAATAAAAAACCTAAAAAAAATAAAATAAAAAAACTAAAAAAAATAAAATAAAAAAACTAAAAAAAATAAAATAAAAAAACTAAAAAAATAAACTAATAAAACTAAAAAAAAATAAAATAAAAGATTTGGTTCAAAAATCCTCGACTTGTACACGAGTATATCAGGTAAATTCCAGTGTCGTAGCAAGAAACATTTGGTGGACCAAAAGACTCAAGTCTCGATTACAAATATATTATTAGACAGTTTGCGATTTCTCGTACGAGATTTATTTCATTACGAGAATGCCAAAATAACGAGATATTGTTAAAAATCTCGTCACATGTATTCTCGTTTGAAAGATCTCGGTCGAAATTTATCGAAAATCTCGTTTCAAATTGGCGTGTATACGACTTGATTTGCTGATGCGCACTGCATACAATACAACAATTGTCGTGAAATTCTGCCGCCACTTTCCCTCCGCTCTGCAGTGTTGGCAAATTTGTGTCGATTTCAATATTTCAGATTAGTTTTTTTATCAGTCTATAAACACCTTACATAAACCACAAGCCCAATACTTAGGCTTAATTTGTGATAAAATGTCTACCGTCTTCCCCCGAATATAACACCCTGTGTTATATTTCAATTTTTTTTCAAAAGCTAAAATTTTCAAACTTTTAAAAAAAAATCGAATATAACACCCCTTAAAATATAACACCCGGGGTGTTATATTCGAATAACTCACCCGGGTGTTATATTTGAATAATAAAAAAAATTAAAATAAAGTACCGATTATGCAAACGTATTAAAAACGTTTGCATCGACTATATATATATCTATATACCTGTATGTATGCTGTGTATAAAGTCAAAAAAAAAAACAAAAAAAATTTGGTTTCTGATTATAACACCCGGGTGTTATAATGAAAAACCAAAATTTTTTGAAAAAATAAAGTTTGATGTTTGCACACTAATAAAACACCCGGGTGTTATAATCAACACCCCTCGGGTGTTGTATTCGAATAACTCCCCCGGGTGTTATGTTCGGTGGAAGACGGTAGTTCTGCTAAAAATTGCTGCCGCCGATTCAAGTGTCGTATGCAATACGTTTCGCGACAAATCGCAAACACCGATACGACATTTTATTAACGCAATTTAAAAAAACAAATTTTTTTATTTAAAATTTTGTTTTTTTAAATCTCGTTTATGGTCTCGTACGAGAAATCGCAAACTGTCTATTCTCTATATCTGAGATAAGGACGACAACGAGTCAAGAGTGGCAACATTACTACTTTGCACCCAAATATGTATTTATTTCAGCACATTTAAAACATGATTTTATGTCTAAAATTTTAATTTGTGATCAGATTTTAGTCCATAAAGTAAAATTTTGGTCTAAAAAATGCAAATTCCTCAATTTTTGGTCAAATTTCGGTGAAAAAATTTTTAGACATCCAATATTGATCTAGAAAAACGCCTTTTTGCACCTAAAAGAGACAAATTTGTGCGTGAAAATACATATTAAAATTTTAAAAAACCGCCACGACTCATTAATTCATTAAAAATTAAAAATAAAATTAAGTTTCTATCATATTTCAAACAAAACGCACAAAATTTCTGCTATTCATTAACTCCGTCCCATTTGTATTATCCAACGTTATTTTAGCATCCTTTTCATCGGAACAAAGCAACTTGACTTTAAGATGAGAATTCCTAAAAACAAAAAAACAAAAATCCTAATTAAAATTTACACATCCAATACTCATTAAATAATTCTTATAACTGTTCAGGCGACGTGTAGACTAAATAAAGTTCATTTGATAATTCATTCAATTTGAATTCTCCTTTTTTCACGTCGCCAAAATCGACAAACGTTGAAATATTTTTCTGTTCGAAACTAAAACATCCCTAAAAATCAAAAATAATTATTTTTTTCCGAATTTTTCAATTTTATTTCGATTTTTTAATTAGAAAAACACTCACAGCGACATTTTTACACTTTGCGTTCACTTCAATATTTCGACACGGGTTGTAGAAAAACGCAAACGACTCGTTCGCAATCGAAAATCTAGAAAATATGAATGAAATTTAAATTTTTAAGAGATTTTTATCTTATCATGTGATTTGTATTTTTTTTACCTGTCGTTTTGCAACGTCTCTATTGCTTGTTGCAAGTCAACAACTGATCCATTTAAGAAAGTGTAAAGACAGGGAGATGATTGGCTATTTACACCAACGCTAAACGTTAAATTAATTAATAAAATAAAGATTATTGAGGTAATTGAGTGCGAAAACTGCGCTGATTGATGCCACCGGCCAGCCATTTTGGATCTCCGCTAATCATATGACTCGTTTTCCTCGTTTCACGAATGGGTTAAATTTTAAATATATTTATTATTATAGTTTTATTAAGAAATTGATATTTTTTCTTTAATTTTAAAATACACACATATTTAATTGGAAATTAATTTTGTTCAAGATTAATTGTTTTCTAGTCTTTTAAAGATGACGTAATTTTGATCTCTGGGAATGACATCAGTTGAGATTGGCGGCAAATTCGAATAAGACAAAACCAATATTAATAAAAATTGAGCATCAACGCATTATATAATTTACTTTTTGAGAAATTTTTAAAAATTAATTAATTATTGTTTTTATTAAAAAAAAATATATTAGTACTTATAAGGAAATTTATTTATTCTGAAAACACTTATCTTAAACATACTTACATCTTTTTATTCATTATCAGTGATTTTATCTATAAACTTTGTAACACATGTTACAATAATTGATAAAATAAATTTTCAGCTCCAGACATCAATTCATCAAAGATAGAGGCGATAGCACTCGCCAAGTAAGACACTTGGCTTGACTATCTTTTCTAGTGGCATTAGGGTTAGCGATTGGCTCGAGTGATCTTGGCAACCGTAAGGCGTAGAGGATTTTTTTAAAAACTGACAGCATTGGGTCGTTATGAACTAAGGTCTTTTTGAGGTTTTTTTTTAGCTGGCTACTACTTGGGCAAGAAATAAATATTTTAGTTTTATGCAAACAATCCATTCATTGTAAAAGCATTGTTCAAAACTGACCCTTATTTGTTGGCAATTGTTCCCCAAATTATTATTTATTGTTGGCTTGCATGATGACACTTCTTATTATTAGTATTATTATGTGCTAGTAATAGTAGTCTTTCTATGTTGAATGAATCACCCTCTATAATCATTTTTGTTTGTAATTTTATTTATAAAATAGATAAATAAACAAGTTAAGTTTATTTTTAAAACATTTAAATGTCCCAAGCAGCACACTTCCAGCAGAAACAAGTCAGGTAATAAGTCAAAACAAGTAAATTTAATTCTAGTAGCGACAATATAATTCACAAAAAAAAAAAATATCTAAAAACTAAAAGTATGATTATAAAAAAACAAAACGCCCTGCACTGCACTGCTATACTGCCCGGACCACTATACCCATCAGACTGCGCTGCCACCACCCCTGCCCCTACTTCTGCTGCTTTAATACCTTAATAAACCAACAATCAACAAACTCAAGTAAACTAAAAAAAAAAAACAATATTTTAAATCTACACAAAAATCATGCTTACTCACCAAGCCAATCGAAATTCGAATACAAAAACAAAAAAGAACAGATCATCCCAAAGACAGCCCAGCTGCAGGACCCGCCAAGTAAGCTGGCCATCCAAGGTGGTGAAATCAAAAAAACACCACCAAGTAAGCAGCAAGACAAAACCGAGTCCACACCTTACTTGGCCCTTGCCTTGCCCCACAAACAAAAACACAACAAAAGCACCAATCCAAACCACTCACCAACCATTAGCACCCTGAACACATCCCAACAACACCGACAAAACAAAACACTAATTAATAACAGCACCAAAAAAACTAAAACACCCAACCACCCTACACATCATGACACACACCAACAACAAACACCCAACCACCCTATACATCATGACACACACCAACAACAAACACCCACGGCACGAATAACCAGATCCACACACACACCACCAAACAACAACCAACCAGAGCCCTACTGAAAAGATACAGCAACATGAGCAAACAACAACAAAAAACCAAAAACAAAACTAACATTACAGCAAACACCAACAACACACGCTCAGTCACACACATCCAAAAGCAAGACCCAGACGACAACACCCATCCCTGTCCCCCAGGAAGAAGAAAGAACACTTATAAATAACAACACCAAAAAAACAAAACACAAACAACAGACACCAAACAAAACACAAGCACACATACCCCTCCCCCCCCCCCCCGCCATGCCCATCCGACACATCCGCACACCTGCAAAAACCACAAACCAACAACAAATATCCACACACCCACACCACCAAACAAACGACCAAACCTCCATCCTATATACACACAAACACACAACAACACCTAACAACAACCAACTAGCCCTCCGCATCCAGCACACAAGCCCAACCAGCACCGAAACCACAACTGCAACAACAAGAAAAAACAACACCCAAACAACAAAACTAACAAAAGGCAAGGGCTTAGTAAGGTGTGGACTCGGTTTTGTCTTGCTGCTTACTTGGTGGTGTTTTTTTGATCTCACCACCTTGGATGGCCAGCTTACTTGGCGGGTCCTGCAGCTGGGCTGTCTTTGGGATGATAATATTTTTCATAAACCTTAAAAAAAATTATTTCTTTCTCTCTAGAGGGCGCCACGTATTTACAACTTAAATTTACTCCGATATTATGACACACACACACAGACACACAGACACACAGACACACAGACACACAGATCCTCTACAATAAAAAAAAATAAAAAATTATTGCTACTTTTAATCAATTAAAGCTTATCCTCTTACAGTAAGTATATACCAACATGATATACCAATACAGGCCATTAGTGGTTCCACTCACAGTAATGTAAAATATAATCACATCATAGCACTCCCAGCAAGGCATCTGACCTTAACAAAGATAACTACAACAACAAAAAATTCCATATCTCATATCTTTTAAGTTGATCGCTATATCTGTGATTGGATTTGTTTCCATGCTGGCTCAAGGGAGTAGCCGCAACGGAGATTGAAGCTCAAGTCACGCATCATGAATGAAAAGCTACACCAATTCATGTTTTAGCTCTGTATTGAGCTGTCGGTTTTACTAAAGATATCTATCTCTCTGCAACCGGTAAAAAATAGATTTTCCCCCAAGAAATATTATTCTATGTCGTCGCGACATAGAAATTAGATATACTAGGTGAATTTTAAACAGTTTATCTGTATAAAATCTATAGAAACTTCTTTTAGTTCTTCCGAAAAATTATTCTATGTTCTACACTCTACTTAACAATTCGTGCACGAAACTCTCATTGGTTAATGACCTATGCATTGTACTGAAAGTATATATTGTAGTATCTTATTTTAATCCTCTAGTTGAGCTGAGTCGAAAACTCATCGCTTTGAAGACCACGATGAAGATTTACCAGTGTCCTGCTCCACTGGAAGTGGCAGAACGTGCGCGATTCGACTACCGCGTTCAACAACCACAAGAATCCATCGCTCAGTTTAATGTTGCACTCCATGCAATGTTGCAACACTGCAATTTTGGCGATCAGTTAACTACTCGCCTACGCGATCGACTGGTGTCGGGGATCCGCTCCGAGTCCATCAGAAAATCGCTGTACGTCATGAAGAATAATCTCACCTACGAGAAAGCGCTCGAATCTGCTCTTGAGTTAGCTACGAGCGAAGTAGGGAATTTCCCAGCTGCTCAGCTTCAGACTCACTTTACTGCTCCAAAGCAACAACTGCAGCAACAGCAGCAGTTCAAGTTGTCCAACAATACTCAAGGACGCCACAAACGCTCATCTAAGCCATACAATTCATCCACTTCTACGCGTAATATGGGCACTACCCGTAACACGCACAATTTATCAAATGCATCGACTTCTACGCGTAATATGGGCACTACCCGTAATACGCAATATGCATGTCTCTCGTGTGGGTCATCAACCCATCTGAGACCGCAATGCCCGCATAAAGATGCTACGTGCAATGGGTGCGGTAAACATGGCCACATCAAACCCGTTTGTATGTCCGGTGGAGCAAAATCCGCTCACCGAGTTAAAACTGTGCAAATGCAGGAGGATTTATCCTTCTACAACATTAGATGCAGTGATGTTCCAGTTAACAATGTCACATTCACTCGTACCAAGTCGATGATGCTGACAGTTAACATCGCTAACGTGTCTCTTCCTATAGAGATTGACACTGGCGCCGCTGCGACTATTATTTTCAAACAATGTTTCAATGCACATTTTTCATCATTTCATCTGGAAAAAATTCCAATGAAAGTATCAGCTTATGATGGCCATGCCTTACCAATGGCAGGCGTTTGTGTAGTACCAGTCAAATTTGAGCTTCCTCTTTGCGTCGCCAGAATCGGAGCCGTTCCACTTCTTGGACGTGACTGGCTATCACATTTTGGTTTGTTGGACGATTTCGCCACTTGCGCTGATGTCGACATCCACGCCATTCAACCTAGTGCTTCTGCAATTGCTACTTCTGCGGACACTTCCTCTAAAGCACTTGCAAACTTGCTCGCAAAACACGCACACGTGTTCCGAGACGAAATTAGATGTTCGAAATT
The DNA here is from genome assembly GCA_000239455.1 of Strigamia maritima. Taxonomy (NCBI): domain Eukaryota; kingdom Metazoa; phylum Arthropoda; class Chilopoda; order Geophilomorpha; family Linotaeniidae; genus Strigamia; species Strigamia maritima. The sequence continues at coordinate 7,808 of AFFK01014969.1, read as the reverse complement.
TTTGTGGACTACTGTCCACATTGACATTGATTCGAGCATCAATCCAATCTTCCTAAAAGCTTACCCGGTTCCCATTGCTATAAAAGAACTAGTCGAAGCAGAACTTCGACGTTTGCAGTCATTAGGGATCATTTCCCCCGTTGCTGCATCAAGATGGGCGACTCCCATCATGCGACTCCCATCATGCATGTTAAGAAAAGTGACGGTACAATTAAAATTGCTGGCTGTTTCAACAGAATGGTCAACAAGGCGATATTACCAAATTCATATCCCTTGCCTCTTTTCGCTGATGTGTCAACCAAGTTAGCCGGTGGAGATTCTTACTCTACTTTGGACATGAACTCGGCTTACAATCAGCTTGAGTTGGATGCAGAAAGCCAAGCAGTGTGCACAATCAACACACACATTGGCCTCTTTCAAGTAAACCGCCTATTCTACGGCATTTCTTCCGCTCCGGCTATATTTCAACGCGCCATGGATCAGTTGACTGCCAACCTCCGATGTACACAACCCTACATCGATGATTCATGCGTTACTGGCGCTACAACCAAGGATCATCTGGAAAATCTGGACAAATTCCTTTCTGCTTTTGCAAACAATGGGCTAACCCTAAATTGTGGCAAATGCAAATTTCTACAACCTACAGTGCAATTTTTTGGATTGACTATCTCCAAACGCGGGATTTCTCCCACGTCATCGAAATTAGCATCCCTCATTAATGCTGCTCGTCCTGTTGACGTTAGCACATTAAAATCGTTTCTTGGGCTTGTAAATTATTACGGTCGTTTTGTTGCAAATCTGTCATCACGATTGGAACCACTCTATCGTTTGACACGTGACGACACCACTTGGAAGTGGTCTCAAGAACAAGAAACAGCATGGACATTGGCCAAAACTTCGCTTACGGCTGAATCTACGCTGGCCCACTTTGATCAATCAAAGGAACTCTTTTTAACAGTGGATGCATCCCCTGTAGGAGTTGGGGCATTTCTTTCGCATAAAGATGGTTCTGGCTTCTATCAACCTATTGCTTACGCAAGCTCGCTACTGTCATCTGCACAGAAAAATTATGCTCAAATTGAGCGTGAAGGTCTTGCCATCATATATGGAATCCGTAAATTCCATCATTACCTTTTCGGACGAAGGTTTACCTTGCGTATCGATCATAAACCGCTTGTTACCATTTTTGGTGACAAACGAGGTTGCAACCAAGTGGTTGCTGCTCGATTACACCGCTGGGCTGTCTTCCTAGCTGCGTATGATTTTGCCATCAAGCATGTTCCAGCTGCGGACAACGCTGTAGCTGACGCTCTGTCCTGGAATCCACAACCAGTCGTGGATCAAACTCAAGATCTGGAGATTGCTATCAACCATCTCTTTTCCTCATCCATCAAGGCATTCCCTATTTCAAAGCATATTTTGGAACTCGCATATTCAAGAGACACCACTCTACAAGTCGTGCGCTCTTGTATACGTGATGGATGGCAAGCGTACTCCAAATCAAAAGATGTAGCACAATTTCATCGATTCAGAGATGCACTCTGCATTTTCGATAAATTTTTATTCTTCAAAGACCGTCTAGTGATTCCCACTACCCTCCGAACCGCTGTGCTCACTGAGCTACATGCAGGTCATTTTGGTATTGTCAGGACCAAGTCTTTCGCACGAACCACTGTCTGGTGGCCGGCAATTGATGCAGACATCGAACAGCTGGTTAGGTCATGTGATTTGTGTGCCCACGCCTTGCCTGACCCACCAAGGGCTACTCCCTTGCAGTGGCCAATTTCCGATGCAATTTGGGGTCGTCTCCATATAGATTTTGCTGGCCCATTTCTCGGAAAAACCTTTCTCCTTGCTGTTGATGCCAAAACCAAATGGTGTGAGGCCCAGTTGATGACATCAACAACAGCAGCTGCTACAATTACTGTTCTCTCTGACTGGTTTGAACAACACGGTTTACCACTACATGTTCACTCTGATAATGGTCCACAATTCACCGCTGCTGAATTTCGGGATTTCTTGGCACGAAATGGCATCCGCCAAACCTTTTCACCGCTCTACCACCCTGCAACCAATGGCGCAGTCAAAGGGTTTGTGAAAACCTTTAAACGGCAAATGCAGAAATTCGTTTCGAGTGGCAGTTCCATTCAGAAGGCGATTTCTCAATTCCTGTTTTCATATCGCACAACGCCTCACGTTTCCACAGGAAAGACGCCATCAGAATTATTCTATCGGCGCACACTCCGTACACGACTTCACTTGTTGGATCCACGCTTATCACCAGAAACTTCATTGATGCCAACAAAGCGTCGATTTCAGGTCGGTGATCTAGTCTACGCACGTGATTACCCCGGAGAAGATCTTTGGGTTCCAGGTGTAGTCAAGAGGATAGTTTCCTCTTCTACATATTCGTTCGAGGTTGCCAATGCTGTCATTTGGCACCGCCACACTGATCAACTACGTTCTCGAGTTTTTTTGGCTGCTGCGTCACCAAATAGAAGAGGGGAAAACCCTTCTAAAAACTCAGAAAGCTAAATTTTATTTCCTTGCACAGAGACAATCATAAATACCCCGTCTGCTGCAACACCCGCAAACTCTACCGTACAACCGCAAATTTCTGCACCAATTCCGCGTTCATCGGCTCATCCAGCGTCACCAACAGGTGCTCGCAATGGCGATCAGCGCACAAGTCCTCCAGTACGTCGATACCCATTGCGAAATCGACAACCTCCGAACTGGCTAGGCTTTCCTTGAGTTTTTACTTCATGTATTGTGTTGCTTGTTACTTGCATTTAATTTTACGTTTACCGTAGTTCTTTTTTGTTTACTGTTTTGCTTTTCTTTATATCACTAGGTGCGTTCAATCTGATTTAGATAAATTAACTTACTTGACTTACCTGCTAAGTTGACTTAAACTCATTACATGTGACGTTTTTGACGTCATAGTTATGGCAAATGACTCGCTTAAGATAATTAATCTCCTACTTTAGACATCTTTACTTAAGATACGAATTGGGTAACTTAAGTAAAGATGTCTAAAGTAGGAGGTTTTAGATGAATATGACGTCAAATACATCATATCCTGTCACTTTAAGTCAACTACACACTTAAGAATTTTATTCGGGCAATATTGAACGCAACTTAAGTGAGATTAATTACCTTAAGCCAGTCATTTGCCATAACTATGACGTCAAAAACGTCACATGTAATGAGTTTAAGTCAACTTAGCAGTTAAGTCAACTAAGTTAATTTATCTAAATTAAATTGAACGCACCTATTGTGTTCCACAATTGTCGTGGATATTGTTGTGTTTCCACCTTTTAGCTAACCCAATTGTTAGCTGTTCTCTTATTGGCTGTTCACCTGCAACAGTGCCACCTGTCCTGTATATATATTTTGTACTTCCTGTAATAAATATTAGTCTTATCTCCACTAGCCAACGTGTTGCTATGCTGCCTTCATTTTCTCCACCTCATTGTTAGTTTACGCCATAACAATGTGACTCATACGGACGACTCACACTCACACCTCCATAGTGCGTTTCACATGTGATTGCAAACAGTGGGCAGACATAACTGCCTAGAACTAAAATTATGGTACCACTTGCCTAGTACTAAAATTATATGGTACTAACAGTTCTGGATTTTAGTGTTACCTGGATCAATATGGCGTTTCATTATTTTAGTACTAGGCATGTGGTACCATTTTTATAACTTTGGTACCATAATTTTACTAGGCATGTGGTAATATTTTTAATTTTGGTACCATAATTTTACTAGGCATGTGGTAATATTTTTAATTTTGGTACCTAAGTTTAGTCTTAGATATATGGTACCATTTTTAACTTTGGTACCATTTTTAACTTTGGTACCATTTTTAACTTTGGTACCATTTTTAACTTTGGTACCATTTTCAACTTTGGTACTATTTTCAACTTTGGTACCATTTTCAACTTTGGTACCATTTTCAACTTTGATATCATTTTCTACTTTGGTACCATTTTCAACTTTGGTACCATTTTCAACTTTGGTACCATTTTCAACTTTGGTACCATTTTCAACTTTGGTACCATTTTCAACTTTGGTACCATTTTCAACTTTGGTACCATTTTCAACTTTGGTACCATTTTCAACTTTGGTACCATTTTTAACTATACACAATTTGAGAAAACTTTGGAATATAATCGTCTTTCCCGCCTGTTTTGGGCACTGAGCATGCGCAGTGTGAGTTTCACACACACACACTCACACTCTTGCGCAATCTTGCATTTTGGGTATTCAGAAACTTTGCGCATTGAGCATGCGCAGTGTGAGTTTCTTCACATTTTCACAGTCTTACACTTGAGCACTCATGCGCTGTTTCTGAATAATAGATTAAAATAAGATACCACAATATATACTTTCAGTACAATGCAAAAAAAAAGTTCACTTTTCAGTCTCGTGCACGAATTGTTAGATAGAGTTTATGTAGCTGCGAAATAGAAATTCCAAAAAATTATTCTATACAGCTGCAACATAGAAATTCAATTCACCATGTGAATTTTAAACAGTTTATCTGTATAAAATCCACACCTCCACATCTTTTAGTTCTTCATTTTATTCTCTATCGACTTATCCATCCTTTTTCCAATCTATGACGTCACACTGACCTACAATAGTCCCGTATAATTCACGTGTTTACATACTACTTACTTGGAATTGATAAACAAAACTTTTATGACCGGTCGTAAATTCCCACATTAAAAGAAAGAAAAAAAAAAAAAAAAAGTACGGAAAGGTAAAAAAATAATCAAATCACGACGCAGCACGAAAATGCTCATTGAACTTCTTTAATGGGCTGCTGATGCTAACTAACGATTGGTTTTTCGACTTTGTTCCCGGCCATAATATCGGCATTACCGATACCCACACCGTTACCGTAATGGGATTGACTTTATTTTATTTTTATAGGCAGCTGCGCAGCTAACTCATTCCCGAACTCATTTCGAGCGTGATAGTTTGTCGGCAAAAGGTGTGTATTAACGGAATCGATATAAATAAAACGCTTTTAATCGCGGAATTGAATTTGTTGCAATTTGCCTGCTGTTGCTTAATGATGAACTCGAAGCGTTTTGCATCGAGTTGCACCGTGGCAAAAGTGCCTAGTTGTGCGCCCATAAACGAAGTTGCGAATACATAAAACTCAGTTTTTTAAATTCTAATTCAGGTGAGTGGATAATTTGCGATCGTTTCTTCATTTAATTAGCTCCCCAATGACTGGATGAATGTGCTGCGATCTCATTTCCATTCCCAATTTCGCTATTGATGCCTTCATATTCGAATTTACGAGGAAATAAAATGTGGATAAACATTCACTTTGCTTGTTCGAGGTCACACAATTTGACCATGGGAATATGTTACACTTCTAATGGAATAACTGGCAGGCTGGTGTCGTTCGGTTTGTAGACTGAAATGTGATAAAAGTTTTTTGTGGGGGAAAGAAATGGTGCAGGGAAAATTTTTTTTAGTGTCTGCGGATGAAGTCTACCCCTGAAAATTATGTAATGGGAATACTGCAGTAAATAAAAAAAATTAGTACATTTCAGTTTGATGTTGATATTGGCTAGAATTGTCGGCATACCGCCAAAAAAATTTAAAAGTTGTGAATATTGAAAGTGTATGTAAAAGTATAAAAATATAAAACTGTATTTTGAGCTTAATAGTTGTATAGTTTAAAAACTGCATTTTTAGTCTAAAAACTGTAAAAATAGTAATATGGATAGAAAATGATAACATTTGAGTCTAAAAACTGCATTTTGAGTCTAAAAACTGCATTTTGAGTCTAAAAAACTGCATTTTGAGTCTAAAAACTGCATTTTGAGTCTAAAAACTGCATTTTGAGTCTAAAAAACTGCATTTTGAGTCTAAAAACTGCATTTTGAGTCTAAAAACTGCATTTTGAGTCTAAAAACTGCATTTTGAGTCTAAAAACTGCAATTTGAGTCTAAAAACTGCATTTTGAGTCTAAAAACTGCATTTTGAGCCTAAAAATAGTAATATAGATGGAAAATGATAACATTTGAGTCTAAGAACTGCATTTTGAGTCTAAGAACTGCATTTTGAGTCTAAAAACTGCATTTTAAGTCTAAAAACTGCATTTTGAGTCTAAAAACTGCATTTTGAGTCTAAAAATTACATTTTGAATCTAAAAGCTGCATTTTGAGTTTAAAAACTGCATTTCGAGCCTTGTGGTGGAATGAAGCTCAGAGGTCAGAAACCAAAAAGGTTTAATGAAAAACAGATCATGTCGTCTGCTCATACATGACGGAGGCAACAATAACAAGAGTAACAAAGCAAAGCATGGCAACCAGAACGTGCCTGTATCCATGCTAACACAACATTTTCCCTTTTGTACAGACACGTTCTGGTTACCTCACAAGGAAAACGAAACTTAAAATTTAATAATCAAACGATGTCTTGAGAATGCTTGAGAAAACAGTCCGTACATCTGTCCATTCTCTCGCGACTCAAAACTTTGGTTAGGACGTCAGCCGGCTGCTCCTCTGACGGCAGGTGGACCAACCGAACGTTGCCCAGTGCAACCTCGTCCCGAACGAACATTTACTTTCGGTTAACATGCTTCGACCTCTCGTGGTGACACGGATTGTTTAGCAAATCAATGGCAGACTTGCTATCGGTGAAGACGTCCATCGGCAGGCCGACCGAATCGCCTTGCCCCAATTCCATCAATAGACCACGGGTCCACTTGAGGTCTCGGACACCCTCCGAGATGGAAACTAGCTCCGCTTCGCAAGATGACAGAGACAATCCCTTGCTTGCGCGCCTTCCACCCGATAAGACTCGAACCCTCGCACGTCATATAATCGCCAAAGCCCTTCGCATTCTTGGTCGAGTCCCAGCTGGCATCGGTAAACACATGCAGGACATCCCCTTTGTGATCCAACGCCAGGCACAAGCTTGCAGTTGACTTGATGAACCGCATGACCCGCTTGATCGCTGTAAGGTGAATCTGTCGTGGATCCTTTGCATACTGCGACAGACAGGAAACCGGAAATGCCAAGTCTGGCCTTGACCCTTGAACAAATACTGGAGACATCCCAGCATCTGCTGGTACAAAGTCCGATCGCACGGCGACGACTCTCCAAAGTTCGCCAGGTCCACACTGGTTGAAAGCGGTGTCCGGGCTGCATTGCAGTCAGTCAATCCAAAACGTCCAAGCACTGTCTTAATGTACTTCTGTTGACCAACATAGTAGACACCATCACGGCATTCCACCTCTAGCCCAAGTACATAGCTCAGCAAACCGTAGTACTGGTTTAGCGTGTCCATAACCTTGTCCACTACCTCGACCGAAGGCCCAATGACGACCATGTCGTCGACGTACACCGTCAGGTAAATCTCGACGCCATCGTGCTTGTAGCTGTAAAAGCACGGATCCGCTTGCGTCTGCTCAAACGCTGCTTTCTTTAGCCCAGAGTCCAGACACTGGTTCCAGCAACATCCGGACTGTCGCAACCCATACAGACTCTTCAGCAGGTGGCAACACTGACCCGGCTTCTCGCCATACCCCAGCGGCAGGCACATGTAGATGTCATGATCCACAGTGGCATGCAGGTGAGCAGTCTTGACGTCGTACTGCTTGGCGATAAAATTCTTTTTCGCAGCTATGTGCAAAAGCGCCCTGAACGAGTTGTGCTTGACCACCGGCGAAAACGTCTCGTCAAAATCCACGCCTTCACGTTGCGCACAGTCGACCGCTACTAAGCGAGCCTTGAACTTCGACACGGTGCCATCCTTGTTCTGCTTAAT
>JH430392.1:0-18681 GCA_000239455.1 Strigamia maritima | reverse complement strand
AACAGATTGAAAGTGCTTCGACTTGAATCGAATGATATTATTGAGTTTAAACTAGAAAACCCCCGTTATGAGTGGATATATTTACAACAACTCGTGTTAGCTAACAATTCATTAAAAGATCTTGATTATTTAGAAAATTTTTATAATGGTATTATTTACGATGTAACTAGTAACAAATTGACTACATTAAGAATACCTCTGACATTGTATTATGTACCGCGCGCTAAAACATTTGATATGTCGAATAACTGTTTTCAAAATTATGAAGTAGTTTCATTTAACTATCCACATACAATATTAGAAATAGAAAATTATAAATGTTCTAATTGCTGTTTACATGACATACCTCAAATCATGTTTCAGAAAATAACAAGAAAAGTTGACATTTCATTCAATAATATTACGAAATTGGACAAAGGTATACTGAAAGCATTTCAAAATATTCCGGAAATTATTTTAAGCCACAATAAGATAAACCATGTAAATTTAACACAGTTTCAAGCCATTTATCAACACATATCAACACAAAAGATAAATTTTGACTTGTCGTACAATCCATTTGTGTGCGACTGCAGATTAAACAAATTTATAAAATATCTAAAGAGTAATCAAAATGAAATATTCAGTTTTCATACTGAAAATAATTTCTGTTCTTCACCACCTAAACTGAATGGAACGCCTCTTGTAACAATACGTAACAATTTACTTTGTGATTACCCAAAAAACTGTCCAAAACATTGTCACTGTTACATTGAAGATGTTGATAAAATTTCATTAGTGTTGATTGACTGCACTAACTCAAATTTGACTCATTTCCCCAACATCATTTCATATGGTCCAACAGTTGCTATTCAACTGAATTTATCCCGTAATCAAATTTCTTCATTACCATCAAAAAATGATCCAATTTGGACAAAAATAAAAATATTAGATCTCTCAAACAATCGCATTGACTCAATAAAAAACATGACTGTCCTACCAATCTTAACCACTCTTTACTTAAACAATAATTCCCTTAGTGAATTCAATTATCAAATTGCAAGTCTGTCGCAAGTGGCACAACTGAAATTAGCAAATAACCCACTGAAATGTGATTGCGAAATGAGCAAATTGGTGTTAAACATAAAATCGTTTGTTATTGAGGATAAATATGAAATGACCTGTTTAAGAGATAAAACAATACATAATTTCACAAATGTTGATCAAATCTGTATAAGTTTAAGTGCTTTCAATTGGTTATTATTGTTCTTACCAATTATTATAATTGTTATTGTAATATTTGTAATTGTCATATTGATTATTAAGTACAAATCAGAAATTGTGTATTATATGTTTTCCAAAGGAATATGTTTGAGACTTGTTTGTGAAGAGGACATTGATGCTGATAAAGTGTACGACGCATTCGTATCGTACAGCAGTGAGGACGAGGATTGGATCACAGACTTTCTCGTGCCGGGTTTGGAAACGGGAAATCCCACCTACAATTTGTGTCTCCACAACAGAGACTGGCTCGGAGGTGAATTCATAACCGATCAGATAGTTAAATCAGTGAAAAGTAGCAGGCGAACAATTATCGTGTTGACTGATAATTATTTGAAAAGTAAATGGAGTCGTTTGGAGTTCGATGTCGCTTACCAACAAGGACTCAAAGACCAAGTGCGTCGTGTGATGGTGATTATACCAGATGAAGTTCCCGATTTGTCTCAGATAGATCCTGAATTCAAAACATTCATCACCTTGACGACTTACATTCAGGCTAATAAACCGCATTTCTGGAGGACATTACGAGCATCCATGCCCAGGACTAAAAATATATGCAAACCATCAACCAGCACCAGGAGAACGGTTTATCTTGACGTTTCTCAACAATTGCATTGTGAAGACGTTGCAACGTCGGAATTATAAAACAAAATATATGTCGACTAAATTCCAACTACAGTAAGGGCATATCGAGATGAGGTAGAAACACGTTCCACATAAGATTTAAAAAAAAAAAATACGAAACATGCAATCGTGAAAATTTTAACAACTTATTAGTTTATTAATTGAACGACATGTGTCTTTTCATTACTTTTTTTTGTTTGTATAAAATCTGTTATAATTTGGTGAATTGCGTGTTTTTTAAATCTGATTTCATCCTTTTTTTACTTTATCCCTTAAAGAAAATATATTGTATTGTAAATTGAATCTTAACTTCCTTAAAAATATTTCAATAAAAAAGCATGTTTTTGTCATATGATTGTGTTCATTGTCCAGAAGAAACTATAATAATTTAACATTTGGTAAATTTTCGCAGGTTGTGACTGGGGCGGTGTGCACAGTCCCTACTTGGGGGAATAAGGGGACTGCGCTGGACGCCTTCGTCATATAATTAGCAGAGACGACGCTGTATTTGGGTGTTTGGCCTTTATTACAGTTGTCTAGGGGTCAGCATCAGCCTCCACCTGCTACTCACATGTCTATACCACCGGTATGTGCAAACCCGACCCGCGGGCCATGGCGGTTGAACCAAGGACCGCGTGGTCAAAATAACAATAACCATGCTGCGACCCATCGTTATGGACTTGCAGCCACTGTTCTTGCTCATGGAGGCGGGGCCCAGAGAACTGGGGACCCGGGCTTCATAGTGGAAACCAGGGAGTTGGCAGAGCTTGGTCAATGCATGTCTGCACTGGTTGCTGGCTCACTCCCAACTGCTGTCCCTGGATCCGCTCTGCCTCTACCTGCCTTCCTGTCTTGACCGGAAGTGGTCATGTCTGCACCGTCCACTAGGGGGACATGACGCGGGCCGTTGTCGTGCGCCTGGGTCGTGACACGGTCACAAGGTTAGTAATAACATTACTACTAATAATAATTAGGACTTGGGAGTTGGGAGAGTGAATGACTTAATATGAACAAAGTAAGAGAAAAACATCAATAACAAATAAGACCATTCAGAGAAATTTTACGAAATAAATTTAAACTTAATCTTAAAAAAGTTAATCTTTCCTGTGTCTTTTCAAAATTGCTCACCCAAATATGCGTAATTTAGTTAACTAAACATTCTTTAAAAGATAGAATTTTTAATTTTAACCCTCAGAAGCCTATCCTATGGGTCAATTGACACAGGCAATAATTCTGAATACAAATTTATTTCAAAAAATTTTTCAAAAAATCTGAAATTTTCTGGAGCTGTTTAAAAAGTGGTTTTACATACACTAAATTTATTTGGTAATTTTCAGACTTATAAAAAAAAAGTTATTGTAAAGAGAAAATATGAGCCCCTTAAAATCTCAGCTTAAAACGTTTGCTGTTTTCACTGCATTTTTTTCTCTTTAGTGAGAGCGCTTTTAAAATACAACGCCACCTATATGCAAAGTAGAGAATAAACAAAGCAGTCCGCACATGTTCAGTTCACATTTCATATCACATTTCATATCAATTGCAATTAATTGCACTAATTGGAATTAAAATTAAGTTAATATACACAATTATTATAAATAAATAATTAAACACCTTGCATGCTGTTCAAATGATCCTATTTTGACCGAGTGTCTTAATTTTTACAATCGGTGACACCTAGCGTCAGTTGGTAAAACCATGGTAACCGTGGTAAAACCATGGTAACCACTAAAGCGCTTCAACTCGGAGTATATAAAACATGTCAATTGACACCACTAATAGGTCTTTGCGTTGACCCAAAATGTTAGGCGTCTGAGGGTTAATGTTTAACCATTTCATAATTTTTATCGCATTTCGTTATAATAATTGTTGTAATATGGTAACAAAATTTTCACAGATTATGGGAATTTAAATTACGGAAATTATGGAATTTAAATTACGTCAGCAGCTATAGGGTCAAGGAAAGCGAGGAGGAGCAAGCCAAGGTCAAGTTGAAAGCCAGAGACTGAAAGACGTCATGAGGACAAAGTATGAGAATGGAGCAGAGTGAGAAGAGGTCCAAAAACAGACACAGGAAATATTTGAAATTCCATCAATGAAAAAATTTATTTTGATTTTTGCAAAGAATTGTGATCACGGACTTGGACTTTCAATTAAGCAACTTGTTTTTGGGTAGTCTAATTTTATTTTTCACATTCATAACAAGAAAGTCAATTTACAATGTCCTTGAATTTTTTTTTTTTTTTACTGCTAAAGTGATGGAAAATTTTCTTAGAATCCACGTATATTAATATGCCTTGCCATCCTATACAGACAAACAGTTGACCAGCCCAAACATTAGTGGCGCAAGAAATTTTCATTTGTGAAAGGAACAGCATCCAGTGAAGGAACAAATTTTGTGTATTACTTTTAAGCTTCAAGACTCTTACATATTCATTCCGGAAAAGTGAGCTCACCTATACCATCAGTTTAACAATGCGCAAGTCCTCAAACGCTTTTTTACAGACAACAAAAATCAACAAAAATGTTTGATTTGTTCAAATATCTTTCAACCGGACTTTGGTTACGTATTTGTCTGATTTCATCAATGACTGTTTATTGCAACTTACATAGATGTTCTGATATATATGGAGACAAGGCGCTTGGTTCATTCGATGATTCGTGTACGTGTAATCAATCTTCCAATAACGTCTCTTTAATTGTGTGTACCGAATGGTCTTCTCAACCATTCATCTTTGAAGTTAATGAATTGGAAATGAAAGTAAATGGATTAAATGGCACAATACCATTTGAGTTTCTAGAATGGTTTGTCCCACTCGTCACATCGAAGTGGTCGACGACTATTTATTCACTCGCGGTCTCTAATTTCTGCAATGATCCCACTATAGTAAGTAACCACTTAAATTTATCAATTTTTTTAAACAACTATCAATATGATCCAATGATATTGAAACTGCCTAACAACTGTTTACAATCAATTACAAGCAGCACAAACAACATTTACAGTTTTACTCAACTTGACCTTAGTTTTAATAAATTAACTCAAATTCCCAAATTCTATTATGAATTAGACTTATTGGCAGAATACGATTTAAGTCACAACAGTATCAATATAATTTCAAAAACTGATTTCGACATGAGTTACGATGTAATGACCCTGAACTTAGCAAATAATAATTTGTCATCACTGACTCAAGATGTATTTAACAATTTACGTTCATTGGAAGAACTTGACTTATCGCACAACTTCATTTCAGATTTCCCTGAGAATTTATTCAATGAAAATACAACTTTAAAAAAATTAGACATGAGCTATAATAAACTAACAAACTTGTCTAAATTTATTTTAAGTCGATACGAATTTCTTGAGGAGCTTAATTTCAGTCACAATAAAATAAAACATATTAATTTAAGGTGTGAAAGCATCAACAGATTGAAAGTGCTTCGCCTCGATTCGAATAATATCGTTAAGATTAATATATTTGGACTTTATCAGTGCATATATTTAAAAGAACTTGTGCTAGCTAATAATTCACTAAAAGAAATAGGTCGATTAACGACGACGATTGAAATTGGAACTATTAATTATGATATTTCTAATAACAAATTGACTGCATTAAGTCTACCTCTTATGTCGTATGTAATGACTGCTAATACATTTGATACGTCGAATAACTGTATTAAAAATTACAATTACGATCATGATCCTATTAGGAATTACGTGACAGATAATGAAATAGCAAATTATAAATGTTCTAATTGCTGTTTAAATAATATACAGTATAACATGTTTAAAGGAATAACAAGAAAAGTTGATATTTCAATCAATAATATTACGAAACTGGACGATGGTACACTGAAAGAATTTCGAAATCTTCGTGAAATTGTTTTAAGCCACAATAAGATTACTCATGTGAATTTAACACAGTTTCAAGCGATTTATAAACATAAAATGATATATTTTGACTTGTCATACAATCCATTTGTGTGTGACTGCAGACTGAACAAATTTATACGATACCTGAAGCACAATCAAAATGAAACATTCACTTTTCATACTAAAAATAATTTCTGTTCTTCGCCACCTGTACTGAATGGAACGCCTCTAATAACCATAAATAAGAATTTACTTTGTGATTACCCAGAAGACTGTCCGGATCATTGTCACTGTTTTATTGAAGATATTGATAACATTCTGTTCGTGTTGATTGACTGCACTAATTCAAATTTGACTCATTTCCCAAACATCGTTTCATATGGTCCAGCAGTTGCTATTCAACTGAATTTATCCCGTAATCAAATTTCTTCATTACCATCAAAAAATGATCCAATTTGGACAAAAATAAAAATATTAGATCTCTCACACAATCGCATTGACTCAATAAAAAACATGACTGTCCTACCAATCTTAACCACTCTTCACTTAAACAATAACTCTCTTAGCGAATTCGATTATCAAATTGCAAGTCTGTCACATGTGGCTCATCTAAAATTAGCAAATAATCCACTGAAATGCGATTGCGAAATGAGTAAAATTGTAATAAAATCGTCTGCTTTTGAGGATAAATATGAAATGTCCTGTGTAAGAGATAAAACAATGTATAATTTCACAAATTCTGATGAAATCTGTATAAATTTAAGTGGTTTCAATTGGTTATTATTGTTCTTACCATTTATTATAATTGTAATTGTAATATTTGTAATTGTCATACTGTTTATTAAGTACAAATCAGAGATTTTGTACTACATGTTTTCCAAAGGAATATGTTTGAAATTTGTTTGTGAGGAGGACATCGATGCCGATAAAGCGTACGACGCATTCGTATCGTACAGCAGTGAGGATGAGGATTGGATTACAGATTTTCTCGTGCCGGGTATGGAATCGGGCAATCCAAGTTATAATCTGTGTCTTCACAACAGAGACTGGGTTGGTGGCGAATTTATAACCGATCAAATAGTGAAATCAGTTGAAAGCAGCAAGAGAACTATTATCGTGTTGACTGACAATTATTTGAAAAGTAAATGGAGTCGTTTGGAGTTCGATGTCGCTTACCAACAAGGACTCAAAGACCAAGTGCGTCGTGTGATGGTGATTGTGCCGAATGAAGTTCCTGATTTATCTCAGATTGACAACGAATTCAAAACATTCATCACCTTGACAACTTATATTCAGGCTAATAAACCGCATTTCTGGAGAAAATTGAGAGCATCCATGCCTAGAACAAAAAACACTCTCCAGCCATCAACCACCAGGAATTCGGTTTATCTGATTTCTGACGTTTCTCAACAGTTGCATAATGAAGACGTTGCACTGTCGAATATGTAAAATTTTTTTTAAAAAAAGTATCAAATATTTAAATTTTACAAGTTTTTTAAAACCTGCAATCATGCATAATAAGTTTATAATGCTACGCCAGTACGCCTCTCTCCACTAGGACAAATGTTTTGTTCGAGGAAAATTGTTTTCTAGAAAAAATGTTGACCCCATTAGTTAATTTTCTAGTAAACAAATTTCCTGGTTAAAAGTTTCTAGAACATTTGTTGTTTTCTAGACCAAGTGAAACATATTCGTTCCAAACCCACATGGCGGCAGAATACGATAGATCTTTAATTCAAATTCTAAGCTAAATATCTTCTAAATTTGAAACAAAAATTTTTTTTTTTCATTTCTTATGAGATGTAACATTAATCATGACAATTACAAAGAAATCCCAGTGAAAATAGTGAAAACGCCAATTTCCGTCCAGTAAGTAGTCGTCAATTTTTACAAAATTTACCTGTTTTTACCAAGATTTCTTCGTAAATGTCATGATTAATGTTACATCTCACTACAAATGAAAAACAAACAACAGATGTTTGCGCTTCGAATTTAGAAGACCAGCATGTTTGTTCTGGGCACCGCCATTTTGTTTTTCAGTGAATGTTCTAGACGAAAGATGGAGCCACCTGATTTATTCAGTGGAAAATTATTTCCAATTAATTTTCCAGGAACATTTGTCCTAGCATAAAATGAGAGACGTATCCCTTTTAATTTCAAGTTGGTTTTTTGATTACACTTTTTTAAAAACCAAAATTTCTTTCTATAAAATCTGTTTCGAATTTGGGAAATTTTATATCTCTTTTGGGGAATAATCTCATCGACTTAAATCTGACATCACTGGAAATAAATTGAGCTACATAATTTTTTTATATATTATTTTTATCTTTTTTATCGGGATATAAAGTTATGGCTCTAATTGAGTCTACTTCCTCGAACAAATTTTCAGACAAGATGCTGAAAATGTGAAGAAGTGAAGAAATACAAATGGAATAAATATTTGCTACAAAACCAACAAAAAATAAAGGTTTTTAGATAAGGAAATTAAATTCTTAATAAACATCCCGAGCACAGATTATAATCTCTGACCCGAGAACAAAAACCGTTATTTCCTGTTTTTAACATTTTCAACTAGTCATCGAAGCTAGGAAACAGTGATAAAATTTACGATTAATATTGAAATATTATTTAAGTTTGTACACAAAATATGTAAATATCTCCTTTACAAGCGCTTCCTAGTGTCAGAGGATGAGACTCATCCACATAGCAGCAACGAAAACAGTTAGACCATACATAGAATACTTTCAGCTCCAGAGTGATATTTATAGGTATTTGTTAGATTATTCGACCAATCATATGATAGGTATTTTTCTTTTAGTAAGAAATTGTACTGTTTTTAGTGATAAAATATTCTTGTAATGCTTGTAACAAGGATTTTCCAAAAAAAGGTACCAAAAGTAAAAATACTATTAAATAATGATACAACATTGTTGTCACAGGTAATTGATGGCTACTCCATAGAAGAAAGCTCTGTCTCTCGTGATGTTATCCTGCAATCTGCTCCGTGATTAGTTTCTATGGAAAAACGTTGTAATTCAGTGACATCAGCAATACTCTATTCTTCAGTCAATTGCTTGTCGTTGAATTTTATCGTTTTTTATTACTTCCAAAAAGTGTGATTATCCTAATAAAGTGATGGGAAATTTTAATACCCACTACAAGTATTGCACAACTAACAATACCGTATTCCCTCGAAAAGAACAGCATGCCGGATAATGGCAAATCAGACCTGACTGCCGGATAATTCAAATTTTCCAGCATTTTGTCCATTTGATTATTAATTGACCAGTTGTCTACTTGTCAAAAACTGGTCAGACTCGTAATTACCGGCATGCCGTTGTTTCCGAGGGAATACGGTACAATACTTTTATCAAAGGATCATGCTTATACTACTTTTAAGTCTCTCATATATAAAAGCTAAAATTTTATTTGTTCCAGAAAAGAAACCATGCTTCAACAATAGTTTCTTAGCAACGGATTAAGTTCTCAAACACTTTTCTACCATCCACAAAAATCTTCAAACATGTTTGAGTTGTTCAATTACCATTCAACCGCACTTTGCTTGTGTATATGTCTGATTTCATCAATGAATATTGTTTATTGCAAATTTCTTAAATGTTCTGATATGTATAGACAAAAGACGCTTGGTTCATTAGATGATTCTTGTAAGTGTAATCAATCTTCCAATTACGTCAATTTAATGGTGTGTAGCGAATGGTCTTCTCAACCGTTCAACTTTGAAGTTAGCAAATGGGAAATGATAGTAAATGGATTAAATGGCACAATACCATTTGAGTTTCTAGAATGGTATGTCCCACTCATTAAATCAAAATGGTCAGCGACGACAAATTTATATTCACTCAAGTTATCTAATTTCTGCAATGACTCTTCCCTAATAAGTAACCACTTAAATTTAGCAAATTTGTTTAAAAATGATCAAAATTATACAAGAACATTAAAAATGCCTAACAACTGTTTACAATCGATTACAAGTAGCAAAAATGTTATTTGGAATTTTCAGCATATTAACTTTAGTTTTAATAAATTAATACAAATTCCCAAATTCATTTATAAATTAAACTCACTTTATTTTTACGATTTGAGTCATAACAGTATTCAAACGGTTTCAAAAACTGATTTCGACATATCAAAAGATTTAATGTTCTTAAACCTATCAAATAATAATTTGAGATCACTAGCTGAAGATATATTGAAAGATTTACACTTTTTGAGAGAACTTGACTTATCCAACAACTTCATTTCCGATTTACCTGAGAATTTCTTTAATGAAAACCAAGAATTAGAAAAATTCGACATGAGCTGTAATAAACTAACAAAGTTGTCTAGATTTATTTTTAGTAAATCCAAAAATCTTAAAGACATTAATTTGAGCCACAATAAAATTAAACATTTTTTGGCAGAGTTTAAAAATTTAGACAGATTGAAAGTGCTTCGCCTTGAATCAAATAAAATCATTGAGTTTAATGTCGAAGGACTTCTTTACTGCATATATTTAAAACAACTTGTGTTAGCTAATAATTCACTTAAAGAAATTCGTAAATTAACGACGAAAATTAATGAAGTTTCAAGTCATATTAATTACGATATAAATAGTAACAATTTGAGTACATTAAGAACACCTCTTACATGGTATTATGTAAGGTACGCTAATACATTTGATATGTCGAATAACTGTATTCAAAATTATTATGTATCTGTTTTGAATAACCATCAATATGGTGCGATAGTAAATTATAAATGTTCTAATTGCTGTTTAAATACTATACAATGTGACATGTTTGAAGGAATAACAAGAAAAGTTGACATTTCATTCAATAATATTACAAAACTGGACAATGGTATACTGAAAGCATTTCAAAATATTCCTCAAATTATTTTAAGCCATAATAAGATTACTCATGTAAATTTAACACAGTTTCGAGACATTTATAAACATAAAAAAGTAAATTTTGACTTGTCATACAATCCATTTGAGTGTGATTGCAGACTAAACAAATTCATAGAATACTTGAAACGCAATCAAAATGAAACATTCACTTTTCACACTGAAAATAATTTCTGTTCTTCGCCACCTAAACTGAATGGAACGCCTCTTGTAACCATACGTAGCAATTTACTTTGTGATTACCCAGAAAACTGTCCAAAACATTGTCACTGTTACATTGATGATATTGATAAAATTTCATTAGTGTTAATTGACTGTAATAATTCAAATTTGACTCATTTCCCAAACATCACTTCATTTGGTACATCAGTAGTAATCCAACTGAATTTATCCCATAATCAAATTTCCTCATTGCCAACAAAATCTGATCCAATATGGACGAAAATAACGATCTTAGATCTCTCATATAATCGTATTACTTCACTAAAAACCATGACTGTGTCATCAAACTTAACCACCCTTTACTTACACAGCAATTCCCTCAGTGAATATGATGATCAAATTAGAAATTTGTCCAATTTGACACATCTCAAATTGGCAAATAACCAGTGGAAATGTAACTGCGAAATGAGTAAATTTGTAGTAAAATCGTTTGGTTTTGAAGATAAACTTAAAATGAAGTGTGTAAAAGATGACATTTGGTACCAATTCACCGATATTGATCAAATTTGTACTCGTTTTAATTTTTTGTGGCTTTTATTACCAATTATTGTCATTTTAATTATATTAAGTGTAATTTCCATACTGTTTATTAAGTATAAATCAGAAATCGTGTACTACATGTTTTCAAAAGGAATTTGCTTAAGCGTTGTTTGTGAAGAAGACATCGATGCTGATAAAGTGTACGACGCATTCGTATCGTACAGCAGTGAGGACGAGGATTGGATTACAGACTTTTTCGTCCCTGGTCTGGAAACGAGCACTCCGCCGTACAAACTGTGTCTTCATAACAGAGACTGGCCCGCGGGTGAATTCATAACCGATCAAATAGTCAAATCAGTTGAAAGCAGCAGAAGAACTATCATCGTGTTGACTGACAATTATTTGAAAAGTGTTTGGAGTCGTTTGGAGTTCGATATCGCTTATCAACAAGGACTTAAAGACCAAGTGCGTCGTGTATTGGTAGTTGTGCCAAATGAAGTTCCTGATTTGTCTCACATTGATCCTAAATTCAAAACATTTATCACCTTGACAACGTACATTCAAGCTAATAAACCCCACTTCTGGAGTAAATTGCTAGCATCCATGCCCAGAACAATAAACACTCGTAATAAACAATCAACAACTAGAAGATCGGTTTTTCTAAATTTTGATGTTTCTCAACATTTACATCGTGATGACCTTACAACGTCCAGATTGTAAAACAAACAAAACACTGGTGACTAAATTCCCTCTACAGTAATGCCATATAAAATTCTAAAAATGAGGTGAACACAAATTCCAAGTAAAATTTGTTTAAAAAAATTAATCCAGAAAATAGATTTATTATCTTTTCTCATTCAGTAAAACTTACAAACACACTAATGCTGATAAATGCTACATTACATGGCAAAAAGATTAAAGCTTTACTGGGCAATATTCTCTGCAAATGTCATTTTTGTGCGCTAGAGCTAAGAAATAAATGTGAGAACATAACTCTGTGATATTTTATAATCCACTTGACAATAATCAAGAAATATATAAAATTGATTAAAAACTTATCTCACTGCACAAAACCCTTCAACTATCGTTGGAACCTTCCAAAATTACCCCATATAAGAAGGAAATAATTTCAGGTTTAAATTTCAAAATCTGAAGTCCGTATGAGCATGGCTTCTAAACTACAATCTTGATACCAGAAAAAATTGAAGAAAAAATTCGACCTCTTAATTCCTATTCTGAAATTTCTACTGGTCTATCATTTTGATACATTCTCACATGACATCATCCTTTTGGTAAGTAATCATAAATTTTACGCAGAGCAGTATAAACACACACTCCAGTCCATATTCTTTTCATTTAGGACGTCAGGGGGAAGAAAACCAAGCCCAGCCTCCTTGTGGGGCACACCACTGTAGCACTTTGTTTTTTCGTGCTAATGGGTCCTCTGGTTATCCATCTTTCCTTCTTTTTTGCTCCTCTTTCTGTGGTAATGGTCAAATGTGTTTGTCAGATTTATTATAGGTCGAATTCAGTATTTCAGTTACAGTATGTTAGATTAAAGACGTGTATGGTTTAAGTCGCAGCTTATGCCTATAAACAAAATTCTTTCTCTCTCTCTTAGTATGTCAGTTTCGGATTTGTCAGATTTAAGACATGTATGGCTTAAGTTGCCGCTTGCGTATAAATTTCATTCTACCGTTCTCTCGTTTCATTGTTTTTAATCACCGTTAATCCTCCAATTAAAGCCTGATCGCTTATTTATTCTAATAGTTCTCGACTCATGGGCAGTAATAAGAGAATAGTGAACCGAATAAGTTGCATATCTATTTTACTCATTTCAGAAGAGAGAACAAGATTCAACAGTTGTTCAACAACAGTTTTCACGATCAACAAAAACCTTAAAAACATGTTTGGTTTATTCAAATACTTATTAACTATACTTTGCAAAATACATCCATTGATATGGATAAGCCTGATATCATCAAACACTGTATATTGTAAATTAGATAAATGTTCTGATTCATGGAAAAGTGGTGATCCTACATTGGATTCTTCCTGTAAATTCTGCAATCGATCCACCAATGCAGTTTTAATTGTATGTAGTGATTGGTCTCTTCGAGCTTTCACTGTAGAAGTTCCCCCTTTCCCCGCTTTGCACAAGGTAATAGTAAGTGTTTAAGTTTATAGAATGGTTTTTACCAAAAGCTATGTCACAGTGGATGTACCTTAACTCACTTGAAGTGTCTGATTTCTGTAATGATCCCTCAATAATGAACCATCTGAATTTAACACTTATATTTAAATTAGGATATCAAAAAGAAATTAAAATGTCCAACAACTGTTTAAAATTAATTACTGAAGACATGAATCTTTCATTTTCAAATTTTGACTTCAGTTTCAATAAATTGACTCAAATGCCCAAGTTAAACCTTGAAAAAACACTTGCATACGATTTGAGTTACAACAATATCAGAACGGTTTCAAAAACTGATTTGAATAATTCAAAAGTCCTATTAGAACTGAATCTATCCAATAATAAATTAAATTCGTTACCTGAAGATTTATTAGTTGATTCGGAAAAGTTATTCGAACTTTACTTATCACACAACAATATTTCGTTTTTACCGAAGTATTTCTTAAGAAAAAAAAATTTTTACGAAAACTTGACATGAGCTATAACAAACTGACCACTTTGCATTGTTTGACTTTTCATATTCTCAGTTCAAAACTTGTGGACATTAATTTGAGCCACAATAAAATTAAAGAAGTAATTCTAGATTTATCATTATTGGAAACATTGGAAGTAATTCACCTCGAATCCAATGACATCATTCGTCTTAATATCCCTACAATTTGGAGAAGTTACAAGTTGAATAGATTTGAGATCGGTAATAATTCAATAAGCAAATTAGATCAGTTAAATGTTAGTAGTATTACTAAAATTTATTATGATATAAGTAATAATAAACTGTTAACGTTAAAACTACCACTTACTTCGTATATACAGACAGCAGACACACTTGATATGTCAAATAATTGCATTCAAAAATACGAAGTAATGAATGAAACATCTGATAAAGATATAGACACTTATAAATGCTCCAATTGCTGTTTTGATCAAATTGAAAACGGAATGTTCGAGAAAATAAAAACCAAAGTGGATATTTCATTCAATAATATTACAAAATTAGATGAAAATGCTTTGAAAACATTTCAAAACATTTCCATACTTATTTTAAGTCACAATAAAATTAGCCATATAAATTTAACACATTTTGAAATGAATTACGAACATATTCAACATAATGTTGAAAAGATTCATTTTGACTTGTCATACAATCCATTTGTGTGCGACTGCAGATTAAACCGATTCATCAAATACCTGAACAGCAGTCAAAATGAAATATTCAAATTTACTACTGAAAATAATTTCTGTGCCAAACCAACTGAACTAAATGGAAATTCTCTGTTAACCATAACTAACAAATTATTTTGTGAATATCAAGAAAATTGTCCTGTACCTTGTAACTGTTCCGTCGATGATATTGAAAACATTTCATTAATGTTGATTCAGTGCAGTAATTCAAATTTGACTCATTTCCCAGATATCACTTCCTTTGCCCCATCAGTTGTCATTCAACTGAATTTGTCCCATAATCAAATTACCTTAATTCCAGAAAAATTTGGAACATGGTCGGAAATAACGCTATTAGATCTCTCACATAATCACATTAATACAGTTCAAGACGTAACTATCCCACCAAACTTAACTACCCTTTACTTACATAACAATTTCCTTAGTGAATTTGATGATAAAATTGTGAGTTTGAGTTATTTGCGTAATATCACATTAGCAAATAACCCGTGGAAATGTGATTGCGTAATGAGCAAACTTGTGGGGGAAATAAAAGAGTCTGTTTTAAGGGATAAATATCAAATGTCGTGTGTAAAAGATAAAATATTGTATAATATCACTAATATTGATCAAATTTGTGCAAGTGATTTCAATTGGTTATTGCTATTATCACTGCTATTACCAATTATTATATTCGTAGTTGTAATAAGTGTAATTGTCATACTGTGCATTAAGTACAAATCAGAAATTGTGTACTACATGTTTTCCAAAAGAATATGTTTGAGGTTTGTTTGTGAGGAAGACATCGATTCGGATAAAGTGTACGACGCATTTATTTCGTATAGTAGTGAAGACGAAGATTGGATCACGGACTTTCTCGTCCCTGGTCTGGAAACGAGCATTCCGCCTTACAGTCTGTGTCTTCACAACAGAGACTGGCGTGCGGGTGAATTCATAACCGATCAAATAGTGAAATCAGTTGAAAGTAGCAGACGGACCATCATCGTGTTGACTGACAATTATTTGAAAAGTGTTTGGAGTCGTCTTGAATTTGATATCGCTTACCAACAAGGACTCAAAGACCAAGTGTGTCGTGTATTGGTAGTTGTGCCAGAAGATGTCCCGGATCTGTCACAGATTGATCATGAATTCAAAACATTCATCACTTTGACAACGTACATTGAAGCTAATAAACCGCACTTTTGGAGCAAGTTACGAGCATCCATGCCTAGAACCCTAAACATTCGCAATCGATCAACCAAAAGGCAATCACTATATCTAAATTCAAATATTTCTCAAAATTTGGTTCTTGCAGACAAGGAAATTGATGTGAAACCAATTTCAAATGCAAATGCAGACGCAGAATCAGATGTAAATGCCAATGCAGATACTTTCCTACCTTTTCCTTTAAATAAATAAACTGTGTTATTCGAAATTAGTTCACTTTTTTCTAGTACTCTTTGCAAATTCATCTCAACTGACCTCATTATTAAATCAGAAATCCATGATTTTCTATTTGTTTTTGAGCATTCCAGTGCTGCAGGTGTCAAAACTCAAACATCACTTCATTTGATCAGTTGTAATCCAACTGAATTTATTTAACAAATTGTGTCATACGTTGCCCATCCCAGGGTTAACCTTCAGACGCCTATCCTATGGGAGGTGTCATACTGACTGTAAAAATCAAGACCAGCGGTCAAAATGTGATTATTTGAACAGCAAGCAAAGTGTGTTTAATTATTTATTTATAATAATTGTGTGTATATCAACTTCATTTTCATTCTAATTAGTGCAATTAATTGCAATTGATATAAAATGTGAACGGAACATTGCTTTGTTTATTCTCTACTTTGCATATAGGTGGCGTTGTATTTTAAAAGTGCTCTCACTAAAGAGAAAGATTGCAGTGAAAACAACAAGGATTTTAAAAGCTCATATTTTCTCTTTTTAATAATGTAGTTTTAAAACAACATTTTTTTATAAGTCAGAAAATTACCAAATAGATTAAGTGTATCACTTAATCTATTTGGTAATTTTCTGACATATTTCTGACATATGTCCACTACTTCAACCGAAGGCCCAATGACGACCATGTCGTCAACGTACACCGTCAGGTAAATCTCGACGCCATTGTGCTTGTAGCTGTAAAAGCACGGATCCGCTTGCGTCTGCTCAACCCCTGCTTTCTTTAGCCCAGAGTCCAGACACTGGTTCCAGCAACGTCCGGACTGCCGCAACTCATACAGACTCTTCAGCAGGTGGCAACACTGACCCGGCTTCTCGCCATACCCTGGCGGCAGGCACATGTAGATGTCATGATCCACAGTGGCGTGCAGGTAAGCAGTCTTGACGTCGTACTGCTAGGCGACAAAATTCTTTTTCGCAGCTATGTGCAAAAGCGCCCTGAACGAGTTGTGCTTGACCACTGGCGAAAACGTCTCGTCAAAATCCACGCCTTCACGTTGCGCACAGCCGACCGCTACTAAGCGAGCCTTGAACTTCGACACGGTGCCATCCTTGTTCCGCTTAATCCGAAAAACCCACTTTGACTTGATCGGCCGGGCACCAGGTGGCGTATTAACAACTTCCCACACTTCGTGCTGCTTCATTGATGACAGCTCGTCGTCCATTGCAAGTTTCCATTTCTCGGACTCCTTGCTTGACATCGCTTGCGTGACCATGGATGAATCCAAACCACCCTCTGCTACCAATAACTGTGGTGGAATGAAGCTCAGAGGTCAAAAAGCAAAAAGGTTTAATGAAAAACAGATCATGTCGTCTGCTCATACATGACGGAGGCAACAATACCAAGAGTAACAAAGCAAAGCATGGCAACCAGAACGTGCCTGTATCCATGCTAAACACAACATTTTTTGAACAGCTCCAGAAAATTTTAAAAAATTAAAAAAAAATTTTATTCAGAACTATAGCTTGGGACAATTGTAATGTCAGTTGGTAAAACTATGATAACCATGGTAACAGCACTAAAGCGCTTCTACACAGAGTATACATCGTGTTGAATCGGCGTAATTGCAGAACACTGCAGAAAAGTGTTAATTTCTCTAAAACTATCCAATTGTACGTAACACATTAAAGAAAAAATAAATACTGTACCTCGGACAAGGAACTAAAAATTCTTAACAAACATCCCGAGTTTCCAAATTCGGAGAAAAATTTTACCGCTTCAATTTCCTGTTTTCACACGTTACAACCTTTTTACCCTCTTGTAGATAATCATTTCCTATATTCTTACATTTATTGATTGTCTAGAAGTTATGGTAGTGTATACTTTAGGTAAAAAATTTTATTCTATACACAACCTGAACACAGATTATAATCCGTAACGTGGAAGTTTTTATCACCTATTCCGCCAATCACACAAGGTCATCCTTTTGGTAAGTAATCATTAATTTTATGCGCGGCAGTAAAAGCACACATAATAACAACATAACTTCATACTTCATAACTTCACACAAATCCAGTATGCCCTTCAATCACGGCAATTAGACCCCGGGCGCATATTTATTCTAACAGTTCTTGGCCGATAACCAGGAATATAATTTGTAGAAAAAATGGTAATTAGTTAAAGAAAGGAAATAACAACTCACTGATGCTACACCTCCACTAATCTATTTCCAACACATTGCTAGATACTCCCATTGGCTAGAGCCTTTTCCCAGCAATTGTTTAATGCACTTAATAAAATAATACAAAAAATGACCATAAAGTGGCATAAACGAACATAAACGACCATAAAAACGACCATATATGTGCAAGCAAACAGGCTCTAGCCAATGGGAGTTTCTTGCAATGTGTTGGAAATAGAGTTTATGTAGAGACATCTATACTTGATAATTAGTATAATGTCAATAATGTTATATATGTATATATGAATTGTTGTTGATACAATAATGATATGCTACTTTCCTGTTTATGTATTCTTTTTCGAATCTGACTGAG
>JH430389.1:97076-116062 GCA_000239455.1 Strigamia maritima | reverse complement strand
CAAATGAAGCTACACTTAAACATCTGACTATAAATCTGAAATGTGGTTCCATAGTTGCCAATGACACAATGTTTAACACTCTGAGTGAGTAATTTTTATTTGTAGGTGGCGAGAAAAAAAAATCCACAACGACTAAAATCCGTGATTACTAATTTCTCTTTGAATTTCTTTCTTTTAGTGCATTTAGTACATAGTATTCGGGTGGACATGGTTTAAAATAATAAACCTTTTAAAAGTGTGTGATGAATGTTTGTGCTTGTCTTTTGTTTTCATGTTATGTCCTAGATCTTGTCCGTTGAGTGTTTATGTGTTTTCGTTGAATCCTATCGTTCAAAAAACCTTCCATTCTGATGCATTGTGCGGTGGCTTATGCTTCAATGACTGTCTTATACATGGGGCTCGTGAGTTTTTTTTTCCCTTTTTTAATTATGTAAAGGTAT
The DNA here is from genome assembly GCA_000239455.1 of Strigamia maritima. Taxonomy (NCBI): domain Eukaryota; kingdom Metazoa; phylum Arthropoda; class Chilopoda; order Geophilomorpha; family Linotaeniidae; genus Strigamia; species Strigamia maritima. The sequence continues at coordinate 115,622 of JH430389.1, read as the reverse complement.
TGTGCAACTATAGAAAAGTTTAGAAAATTGGGGTTATACATTTTAACCCTCAGACGCCTAATATTTTGGGTCAACGCAAAGACCTATTAGTGGTGTCAATTGACATGTTTTATATACTCTGACTTGTGAGTTGAAGCGCTTTATTGCAGTTACCATGGTTTTACCAACTGATGCTAGGTGTCACCGATTGTAAAAATCAAGACACTCGGTCAAAATGTGATCATTTGAACAGCATGCAAGGTGTTTAATCATTTATTTATAATAATTTTGTATATTAACTTAATTTTAATTCCAATTAGTGCAATTAATTGCAATTGATATAAAATGTGAACTGAACATGTGCCGACTGCTTTGTTTATTCTCTACTTTGCATGTAGGTGACGTTGTATTTTAAAAGCGCTCTCACTAAAGAGAAAAAATGCAGTGAAAACAGCAAAACGTTTTAAGCTGAGATTTTAAGAGACTCATATTTTCTCTTTACAATAACTTTTTCAGAATTTTTAAAAAAAATTTGAAAAAAATTTGTATTCAGAACTATTGCCTGTGTCAATTGTCCCATAGGATAGGCTTCTGAGGGTTAAAAATCCAGTAAGAATTGTGTGATTTAACAGATGCGTCACAGATATATAGAACTCTTCTGTGGAGTAAACTGCACTTTTCTCAACCCGCTTTCAAAGGCAATTAGCCAATTACACTGAAACAAGTGACTTGCCACAGCTGCTGTGACTGGCCTGTTAACTATACTAAGTTTTTAATATGGAACAAACTAACATATCTTGTCAAATAACATAGACATATGCTGCTAATATCGACATCACAGTCCACATATGACAGTGCGATTGATTCTTATGTGCAATAGCAGCATATATTGCAATATTGAAGTCAAAAAGTGACCTTTTCTGACTTGACCGATGAAGAAATAATTCCATTTCATCATTCCTTCTAATTTTTAAGATACAGTACTAAATTGCTTTATGTGCGGTATTTTTCAGATGGTGGTGAAGTTTATTTGGTGTATAAATTTTTGATTTTTTTTTCTTATAAAGGTTTGGACTGGCCTTTGGTTATGACTAATTAATGGATGTGGATAGCATTTCATTGGTATTTGGTGTATTAATCTAACTGTGTTGGTGTCTTTTATGCTTCTGCAGACAAAAACCTTTGAGCGCGTACATATTTTCCGCAAAGAAAAAAGTTTATAATCGGTTTCTAAATTTGACATCAAGCGGCGGCGCAGTTGTTAATGATTCCGCTTTACATCTATCTGGTATGTTAATGATTATAGATTAGAGAGAGATAAAACTAATAGCTTGAAATTCCATTTCTGGAATACAACAAAATATTGATTAATTGTTATTTGTGTAATTTCCACAGTTGAGACATTGCCATTTGGTGGAGTCGGCGAAAGTGGTATTGGACATTACCATGGAAAATTCAGTTTTGACTGCTTTTCACATAAAAAAGCCGTCTTAGTGCGAGATTACTTTTCTCTGGGAGAAAACCTGGCCATGTAAGTACTGACAGCATAGCACAATACTTTTCATCACAAGGTTTTGGATATTGCGTTACTTTTTTAGTAACTGTAATGGTTAGTTCACATTGGTGTTCACACTACTCGGTAACCTTACTTCAAGATGGCTGCGCAATTCGTTGTGGGTTTAAAATCACAGACATAAACATAGGTTCCTACTTCAAAATTGATTTTGAAGAAGGAAGTAACGTACTTAAGAAATCATGGCAACCAATGAGAAGACCGCTGCTGCTTCTCGCATGAAAAACGAGCTGGAATGAGAAATTGCGTGATTGGTTGGTTTACATTTACTGTCTACAAACAGTGTGAACAAAAACATACGTTACTTTCCTTAAGTTACGTTAAATTTTCGTAAGTTACGTTATGTTGCATTCAATGTGAACTAAACATAACAGCAACGAATTACTTTTGAAAAAATGTAACGTTAGTCACTTTGCCCAATGAATAACTGTAACAGAACAGTAACAAATTACTTTAAAAAAGGGCCTTTCCAAGACTGCGGTAATGCCTATACTGGTTTTACATCATGTATATTTTAATTTAGGGCTCGGTATCCACCTTATACCCCGAGCAAGTTGAATTGTGCTAAAATTCTTTTGAAAAAACGACGTACCATTAAGATTGGATGGTTGAAGTATCTGTTGATATTTCTTCTTGGAGCTGCGGTAGCTATTGGAGTGCAAATGTCGTTAGAGGTAAAATTTGCTTTGATTCTCAAGATTACAGAATTTGTTAGAACCTATTTTGGTTTTGATTGAATTAATTTTTTTTTTTAATATTTTATTTATTTTATCACTTCTTTTCATTTTCTTTCTTTTTTTTGTTTTCTACTTTTCTATCTGGTCTGTTTTCTTCTGTTTTGTTTAATTTACAGCATTTTGCCTCATAATTCTGTTTACACGAAGATTGTCACGTAGAAATTAAGAAATTGATTACGGTAATATTCACTCATAGAGTTATATCAGTTTGATATTTAAACATAAATATTTTGTATTGATTATTTTACTTGTAAAATATTTACTACTCTTCCAATTGTATCTTTTAAATCACATTATATAACTGGGAACAACAAATGTAAAAATAAAATTAATAACACTACTATACTAATAATAAAAATTATGGAAAAAGTTTGTATATTTTTTAATACAGTTTTTGTCAATTGCTAAAATCCAAGTATCCAGCATTAAAATGCAATTTCAGAAACAAACAATACATTGTCACAAATAGAAGATGCAGTTTCAGAAATAAAAAATGCAGCCTCAGCCTCACAAATAAAAAATGCAAAAAAAACTATCAGAAATTAAGCAATGGGTCTCTCTGTGTAGACATTTATGAGGCCCTATGCATTTATTATGCAATGTATTCATAAAAAAATTTAAAATTGGGGTCCTTCAACTGCACAGGGCTTCACAGTATTGGATTATTCATTAGGTTTCTGTAATAAATGCCAAATAATGGGGGCTATATGGCTACATGGGCCCATATAGGGTACTGTATTATGGATTCATGGGTGGATATACAAGTTTGCCCAATGCAAATTGAGGACCCATGCATCAAAGAGCTAGAAATTTAAATATAAGGCCCTGGGGCCCTACTTCCCCGAAATTTAAATGTCACTTTTGACTACCCCAAGTAATAGAAGGCCTATCTTGACAACTAAATATAACACTAGCCACCCTTCGAAAGCCCTATGGCCCTATTGTATGGGAGCCATATTTTTATGTATAAATGGCTAGCCCATCCAATTGGGGCCCTACTCTTGTATATAAATTTTGGGTTCTTTGATGCATGGGCCCTCAAATGCATTGGGCAAACCTGTATATCCACCTATGAATCCATAATACAGTACCCTTATATGGGCCCATGTAGCCATATAGCCCCCATTATTGGGCATTTGATTTTTTCATTTTCTTGCATTTTCTATTTGTGAAAATGTATTGTTTCTTCTGAAAATGCATTTTTAATATGATGCATTTGCAAAATGATTTTGAAACTGCATTTTTAAAAATGGAAACTGCATTGTTTAATATGGCAACTGCAATTTTTAATATGACAACTGCATTTTTTAATGCATTTTTTAATATGGAAACTGCATTTTATTGATGGATACTTACATTTTAGCCAAGCTGTAAATCTGATGAGAGCTATCATTTACGCAACGACATCTAGAGAGAATTGATACAACTATTAAACTAGTTACACTCGAAGCGACATACATCATTTAGCGCTAAACTTTTAATTTTTAATTCAACAATTATTTTGTTGAACAAATTTATCTTTTCCACAAACAAATACTATTTTAAAAACATCCGTGGCATCTAACCCGCACTTCACTTCCTCGTTATCTTATCAGCCAATCCCAAGCCTCGAGACTTGTCATCGCATCACACAAGTTACATCATAATTTATCAACCAATAGCAGCCAACTTTAAAATAGCACCTTGAAGGAGTCCGCCAAATTTAATGGTCGATGAAAGCTTTCATCTCTTTTTCCCTCGGATATTTCAACAAACCAACAATTGATCGCTTACAACTAATTAATCGTGCCGAAAGAACAAAATTTGATCGATTCTTTCGTGCATTCACAAACACTCGATGAACATGCCGAAACCGCCGAAACTCAGGTAAAAATCGTCTCCCTCCTTTTGTTTATGGGCGCCAAATACCACATTGAGGGCAAAACACATTTTACACAGCAAAAACAAACTCAAACCAATTAAAAATAAACAACGCCACTCGTGTTGATTGTTTAAACACACAGAATTGTTACTGTGTTGTGTTAAGCGATTGTTGGCGGGTAAAAATATGGAAAATTCAATGTATGCAACGAGGTATTCAGATGAGTTGCAATTCGAGTGTGGAATTAATAGTTTACCTCAAATGGTCGATCTGGACATCGACGACGACGGCTTTGAATCGGTTTACATGTCAAGTTCTTCCAGGTTTAATTTTGTCGATTTAAAAAAATATTTTTTTGTGTTGTAATGATTAAATTATTAATTTTTTTAGTAATTCCGGTGAGTTTAGCAGTTCAGATGATGAATCTGAGGATTCTTCAGCTTATACCGGCAGAAATGTTAAGAAATTTGTTAGTAAACGACGTTGGAGCAAAGATGAAGTGAGTTTTTTAAATTAAATTTAATTGATTTTAGTTAATTTTTTATTAATTGTGTTTTTTTTCTTCCCAGGATGAGAAGTTGAAAACGTTGGTTGAAGGATTTGGTACGGACGATTGGAGTAAAATATCCAATTATTTCAGCAGTAGAAGTGATATCCAGTGCCAGCATCGTTGGCAGAAAGTTGTCAATCCGGAATTGATCAAAGGACCGTGGACGAAAGAAGTAAGGAAAATAATAATAATAATCATCATTTTTGGTACTTGAAAAAGAGGGGAACAAAGTACCAGCATTTTTTTTTTTTTTTTGTAGGAGGATGAAAGAGTCATTGAGTTGGTGAGGAAATATGGGCCTAAGAAATGGACTTTGATTGCGAAACATTTGAATGGGCGGATTGGAAAACAGTGTCGGGAGAGGTTATTTATTTATTTTTTTATCAAAATTTTTAAATTATTAATTTTCTTATATATTTTTTCAGATGGCATAACCATTTAAATCCGGAAATCAAAAAGACTGCGTGGACCGACGAGGAAGATAGAATAATTTACAATGCGCACAAACAGTGGGGCAACCAATGGGCGAAAATCGCGAAATTACTCCCCGGGAGAACCGATAACGCAATAAAGAATCACTGGAATTCGACGATGCGACGTAAAGTCGAAGGAAATAAAATGGAAGTGCAAAGTGGACAGAAAAATGGGAAAAATAACAGCAGTAGAGAAGTAATTTTAATTTTTTATTATTAAAATATTAAGGTCTTTTTATTAATTTATGATGTTTTGTTTTTTATAGGAATCTTTCTCTATTAAACGGGAAAGATACGAAAATTGGACCTCGACTACGAGTTATTCGTGCGAAATGGACGAATTTAGCATGGAAGTCGATCGACAAGCGTTGGATGAAACGAATATAATGTCTTCGTGCAATGCTACGTCTTTGTACATGGAGATGGAGAATTTTCTTGAGTCGCCTGTCGAGTAAGTGGAAATTAATGAAAAAAATTTAAATTCTATAAAATTATTTATTTTTTTTTAATAGGAGTTTGGATGCGTTTCATATTTCACCCGTAATGGAGTCGCGAAGTGAAGAAAAAGAATCTTTCGGCGAATTATCTGCTTTGGATCTCGTTCAGGGAACTGAGATAAATCCCGCCGGAGTCACACCGATCAAGTGCAAACTCGAGCCAATGGGTAATTATTTAATTTAATTTTAATTTAATAAACCTAATATTTTTATTTTTTTTTTAGAATACAAATTTACCGGAAGTTCAATTCAAGCGTTATGCGACGGTAGTAAACATGTTGGGCTTATTCCGATTACATCGAGCATTGCGGCCAAACTTACAACCCCACCTGCAATTCTTAGACGAGGAACCAGAAAATCGAATACAGTGAGTTTAATTAAATTTTAAATGTTTTACAATTTAATCTTATTTTATTTTGTTTAGAAAATTGAAAAATTAAGCGAATCAAACGACGAATCGGCCGAGACTCAATTATTCGCGAACAGCGGCACGTTTGTCGACAGCCCGAGTCGCTACAATGTTCACCAACCGCTTACAGCCGTGATTCCCGAAATGCTGTTTCGAAGTCCGGAGAAAACCACACCGATCAAATCACTTCCGTTTTCACCGTCACAGTTTCTCAACAGTCCGGGAATACGTAATTTGAATTTAACTTCGACTCCCGTTTGCACGATATTGAACCAGGAACACAATTTTCTGTACGAGGACGACAAGTACGGATTACTTTAAAATTGTTTTGATTATTTTATTTTTAAATTACATCATTTTTTTTAAAACAATTTTTAGTTTGTTGTCAATTGGTGATAATTATGATCAGGCGCAGCAACGGTTAATGGGTCATCGGACCCCAAAATCGAGGAAATGTATGCCGGATTCGACGCCGCGGACACCGACACCGTTCAAAATGGCGATGGCGGAGATGGAGAAGAAGAGCGGGCCGTTGAAATTCTGGCCGCAAACTCCCACTCGTTTGGAGGATTTGACGGAAATTATGAAGGAGGAAGTTAACGAGTCTAATTATTACGCCGATGTGTCGAGCTTTCAAAGCGAGGATCAAAGCGTGATGGAGGCGCGGTATCTTTTACCGGGCAAACGGAAGAGCAATAAAGAGGTAAGAAACAGATGTAATGAAAACGATTCACATTATATGGAAATATCTCAAATTTTGGGATCATTTTTCACTTTTATGATTATGAACATCTTGAATATTTTCACATTTAAAATGAAAAATTTCATGTTAGATTAAATTTTGTTTTGTTTTTATAGAATGCTTCGCCTAAAAGAGTGAGAAAAGCATTAATCAATTCTTGGTCAACTCCTGGCGAAATCATCGTGCCTGGTTTCATTTACCATCAAGCGACTCCGGAACTGAACGTTTTACCCGAAACACCAGTGCGTCTTTCTATTCATGACATTTTACACTTAAAATTAATACTTTTAAATAATTTCTATAGAGTAAATCATTGAACGACACTTCAATTCTATTTTCTCCGCCTTCTATCGTCAAAGAAACCTTACCAGATGAAGAGTTCTTCATGAATCAAGCGTTTATTGCTCCCAAATCCAAGGTACGATGCAATAAAACAACAAAAATAACAAAAAGTCAATTTTTAATTTATTTTTAGCTGAAGAACAAAAGGCATTCTGAACTGTGGTCAAGAATTAATCAAACTCCGAACAAAGATTTCACCAAGGTACATCAACAAATCGAAATTACGTTAATTGTATTATTAATATTTATATTTAATATTATCACTTAGTTGGATGCGAAATGGGAAATGGTCGCTTGCGGTAAGACCCAAGATCAGCAGGAGTTAACCGAACAAGCGCGACACTGGGTCAACGCGTGGAAACCACGTTCATTGAATTTATAAATTATTCTTAAAAAATTCTAATAACTTAAAAAAACAAAAAAAAAACTACTTAATTTTTTTAAATTTTTCTTGAATTTTTTTTTATTTTAATATATAAACTCAATGAACATTTTTATGGTTTAAAATCACATTCTTAATTTTTGTGTTGTTTTTCTATAATCAAATCAGTTTCAAATTATGCACTTAATATTGAAAAATAACTCCAATTTCAAGAAATTTTTTTTGTCTTTTTTGCTAGTCCACAATTTGCACTTGAAAAGTGATTTTTGTTTTTGTTTTTATTAATAATTAAAAACAAATAATTTTGATTTTTTTTTATGAGAGGAATATATGTAGGCAGCTTTTTCTTTATTTTATTATATGTAATAATAATATAAATTTAAATTAATCATGATTAATCATAATTTAGTTAATATTGTTTGGGTAGAAATTTTTGCACGGTACCTGACAGAGAAATTATAATAATTAACAGATAAAAATAGCCCACAAAAAAATTAATATAAATTTTATAATCAATTTTGGTTGATGGATTTTTATACAATCCTTTTTAATGCTTTTGTTTATTTCACATAATTTCAGGGTTTTTGTTTAAATATGTTTGTAAGTTTGTAAATAGGATTTAAAACGAAAAATGATGGTATTTTTGTGTAAATAACGATTGGGGGGGGAAATGAATTTTTTCATTTTTTCCCTTTTGAAATGAATTTTGTACAGAAGAAAATTTTGATAAAAGTTTAAATTGTAAGATCTTCAGAAAATTTAATTTAAGCAATTTTGTAATAATTGATCAGTAATGATAATAATAATAACAAGAAAAATCCATGATAAGATTTTTGAATTGAGGTTTTTTTTTGTTGGTTTCACGTTGTGAAATTGACAAGTTATGGAACAAGAATGAATGATTAAAAATCTAGAAAGAAAATGGAGAAATGTTTAGCATTTTTAACAGCAATTTTTTTTTATTTTCATTAAATTTATGTGAGCACGCTTTGCAATAGTTTTTTTCAACAGCAATTTAACATTTTTCCGCAATCAGTCACTTTATTCACCCATATTCACTGTATTAGGCATAGGATTTATGAAAATAAAACGGTTGATTTTAAATAAAACACTACGTACAATGGCTCCTACTTTTATTAATCGATAGATGACGCATGACGACATCATATTATATTGTTGTATTATAATATTATAATATATATTATATAATTTAATAATTTTAATGGCTTTTTACGTCTAAAATCAGAAAGATTTATAAAATATTATAGAACAATTTTAATTTGATTGAGTTTCAGTTTCAAGTTCTAGGTCATCAACAACATGGCAGTACTGGTAAGAATTCTTGGCAATGGTTGGTTGCAAATCAAACATTTTTATTTTATTTTCCTTCTTACAGATCACTTAAAATTTTCCACATATTAAACACAGTTCCCAATTGTAATTTTGACAATTTTTCAAGTTCCTGGCTCTTAAATAACCTGACCCGTGTAATTAATTGCAAGCGGAACAAATAACAACAAGCCCGTGCATAATAATAAAAGAAAACCAAAACCCTTTTTCAGATATACAGAGTAAAATTCTAAAAAATAATTATAACCACCTTAAAAACAGTATGCGACAATAATACCAGATACCATGACAATAAATAGGGTTTAACGAGAAAAAAACATCGAAAACAACGTAACCATCGTCATCTTATAATGCAATCTTTCCGTGTGGTTGATTACTACCGGACCTGTGACCATTTTTCGGCTTTTTACACATTGGGATCACTGCAGAAGGAGGTAATATAAAATAAGCACTCGTGTTTTAAACTTTAGATGCAGTTTTCATCTCGGAAGTTGCTTGTCAAAATGTTTTAACTCAGGTAAGTGTTATTTTAGTTAATGATGGTTTTTTGGTCCTCTTCAATGAAATTAATTATCACACACGCATCTCTTTTTATCTAAATCACAATGCCCGTTATAAACCACCATGTTTCCATTATCCAAACACCATTTTCGGCATTTTAAATGCTCCGCGTAACTTTCGAAACATTTTGGATTATTGATGCCTGTTATGATTAATAATTAATTACCCAATTTAATAATACGATTTAAATTGAAAATTTCAACTTACGTGGTAAACAGGCATTGGCTAAAATCAAATGTGCAAATATATTGACAGTTGTGAGAATTACAATTGTTTCTTGCATATTGAATTACTCAGGCGACATCTTCATTTTCCAACAATGATTGGTGATCGTCCTTTATTGTGAAGTACGGTAACCAATCATTGTTGCAAAATGAAGGGGATATAAGAAATTATTATAAAAAAATTAATATGACATTGAATTGTTTCCGCATTTTTAATTGTTTCAGATTTGCATCGCTTCATGATAATATCCTGAGATTAACATTTTACGCATCAGGTGGTGAAACAGGTCAACAAGAAATGAAGTCAATTTGGTTTTACTATACCCTTACTTTGTGTAAGCAATTATTTTTGATATATTAGAAATTCTTTTATAGTATGTAACGCTTATGTAGAGCGGCTAGTTGGATTAATTACTGTGGATTAGATATTTAGATAGGACTCACTGTGAGTGGTGTAATTACCGTAATGCGATCCCATGTAAATATTTTCAAAAGGATAATTTTTTAATAATATTGACACAATTGTTCGAAAATTTCAAATTTTAGAGAGTCGTGTTATTATTCAGGGCTGCTTTTTGATTACGGCTTTCCTGCGTAGCCCTGATGGGGATTTGGCCATATTACCGACTGATGTTTTATTGCATTAATTTTATTATCAAAATTTTCCATTTCATATTTTTAATAAAATGGTTACTTCCGGTCAATTTGGGCAGGTATTGTTTGACTTGTCACTAAATTTCTTTCTGAAGAAGCCCATCATAGAATTTTTTTTTGTTTAGGTAGGACTAGGACAACATCACAAAAATTCTTATCAATGTAATTTGTGCATTTTTCAGGTTCTCTTTTTCAATTGGTGTCTTGCTACTTATTTCGACCTCCTCATGTTCCAGCTCAGTATTTAATAGCAAGTAAACCTAGACATGCAGGTCAATTTGTTCAGCTTGAAAACATATCTCAAACTAAATCTCCAGTGGCCTATTTGAGACCATCATTCAAGTCTCTTACAATTCCATTTCCCAAGGTTTCCAGTGAACCTTCTTTAGTCCCCGACAGCACTCCAAATCCAGTTACAGTGTATTCTGAAACACCAATTAAGAAACCAAAAGCAAAGACAACTAGGACAACTCGTATATCTGGAAAAAATGACATCAAAGATTTTATTAAAGAAATGGATGCTGAGAAGGAACATGAGAAGAAATTGTCAGACATATTGCCACTGGTAACATTTGACTGCCACGATATATCGGAAGGTTATTACGCCGATGTTGCTTTTCAATGCGAGGTTTTTCATTATTGTGGTAAGCCATCTGGAAAGAGGTTCACTTTCTTTTGCCCACCTGGATCCAGATTTAATCAGGTGAGACTACACAAATTGGTACTTTTTTAAAATATTTTCTAAAAGTTTAATTTTTAATTTATTTATAGATGCATTTGATCTGTGACTATGAAATGTTTCAAGGTTGTGATAAATCACACGAATACTTCCACTTGAATGACAAAATGCATCCAAAAGACGATAAAAATGTGTCATCAACAAAGACACATTACCATCAAATCAATACAACATCTATTCCCCCTTCACACTTCACATATAAATCTGTTTCAACAACTCCGAGGCAAATTAGTGCTGTCACGTTAAAATCCAACCTTATTGAAGTCAAAGAAACTTCATACAAAAGACCAGACAGAAGTAGATATTCTCAAAGACAATGGACAATGGCTTATCCACACGGACCAATGGTAATGAGAGTTCCTTCTAGAATGGGAAAGTTGCAACCAGCTACTAACCACATTCCTACTTCAAGAGTTTTGCTAAATCCTCACTATATCCCAATGATTAGAGACAAAAAACAAATATTGCAGCCCCTAATATACCTCGAAGAGAAATACCATTGCGGTCACATTTAATGTCCAATCGCAGACATTCTCATCTTCAATACTTTCCACCAGCTCATCAGTTTAGAAGAAGACCTCTTCCACCTCCAGATATGGTTTTTGAGTATGATGAACCGCCGTTAGAATCCAGAGGTGTTCCACGATTGCCAATGGACCATAAGATAAAGCCCCAAAATAATTGGAAATCGACAGAAGACGACTGGAAGGCTGAAGATGAAAAACCTATTGAGGCTTCTAAAAGAAGTGGTCAGGCTACCAGAAGAGTTCCAACCAAAGATAAATGGGATGAGCTGGATAAAGCGGTAGCGCATTGGAAGTTAGCCGGAAAGCGTGGCCAACAGAATACTGTAAAAGCAACAAGCGAGACTGAAGAAAGTGAATCAGAGTCCAGTGAAGAAGAAGTTACAACACAAGCTAGCAGGAGAAAAGTCTCAAAGCCAAAGACAACGACTAGTTTTAGCGTGGTAGCAACAACTGCGAAAACAACAACCAGAAGGCCCATTGCAAAGTACAGGGTGAAAACTTCAAGTATTGGAGGAAGAATTAATAACAGAAGAAGTACAACAACAATGAGTAGTAGTAAAACAAGATCAACTGCAGCTAGTATCACTAGTGTTACTTCAAGCAGTATTGGCAGCTCGCCAATTGATATGAATGCTTTTACTGAGCCAGTAGCACAAACAACAGAAGTAACTCATATTTTCCCCAAACATAAGCATAGGTTTACAAATGTTCAAAGAACACGGTTGAAAACTTCAACTTTTCCAACGCCATACAGTCCTAGCGTTTCTTTTGCGATTACTATTAAGCCGGTAACATCTGGTACTTCAACTTTTGAAACTATAATAGAAGATACACCTGTAGCAGCTGCTTTTGTCAATACTGAAGACAATGGTTTGTTTAAATCATAATTTCTTTATTTTAGGAATCTTGTGGAATTTCTGAACTAAAATTCCATAACATTTCTATTGTGTAGACTTTCAGTTTCAGCAATTCCGTTTTATTTACAACAATTTGTTTATTTGCAGGAGAAAATGAAAAGAGTTATATCTAATAACACCTATATTTATATGCGAAAATAAAATATTTCAATGGTGCTGGTCACCACATATCTGACACAATGGTGTTTTTTTAATAAATTTAAAAAAAAATAAAGTTTTATTCAAAAATGGTTTCTAAATGTTTTCCAGGCAAGAAAATGCGGATGTATTTACATTTTAATAATGATAATTACATAACATTCAATCAAAAAATAGATAACAAAAAATATAACCCAATTCCTAAGTGATGATAAATAAGCAATAGAATAGATCAGACAAAAAGCAATAGTGCATTTTATAAAAAATGGTGTGTGCATGGCCAAAATATTATAGTACCGGTATCAAAATAAAATATACCGGTACTTACTTTTTAAATGCCCAGATTTAAAGATCAAAATTTCACATCAAAGTAATTGATTATAAATCACTGGTGCATATATGTTTAGTTATTTATTAGAATCAGATTCTAACCACAGCTTTTAAAAGGATGGGGATTTGAGCATGCACAAAGTGTGCCATTTAATCATCTACAATAGTAAACTATCAATTTTATTTTTTTAAATGATGTTTTAATTTGTAAGAATTTACATACACTAGATTATACAAAAATTTGTATCTGAAGTTTTCACAGTCAATCAGCAGACAAACTAAACTATTTTATTACTACTTGGATTTTCCATCCCAATTGAACAAGCTCTTCACAATTAATTCAAATACTAGATACTAGGTCAGACTTTAGAGACATTATTTAGAAGAACATATCAAATGGACATGACTGAAATACTTGTTACACTACTTCCCAAAACTATATTACAAAAGCATGCCCCATGCCTACTACATTTCCAATCAACATTTTTTTTTGTTATTGCAGTTTTCTTATCAAAAAATTGATATTATAATTTAAAATTTAAAATGTCCTCTCACAATATTACATCATAAAATCAATTACATTTAGTCATCATAATCATCTTCCTGTTGTTGAGGTTTTCTTCTAAAACTTGGTGTCCTGTGTTGACTTCTTTGTGAATGTGATATCGGACGAAGAGATCTTACCGGGGTTGCGCTTGATATAAATTGTGATAAGCGGCCACCAGAATTGGAAGAAGGTCTAAACTGAGGCTGCGCTGCTGGCCTAGCTGGTTGCTGATGCTGAGAGACAAATTCATCATCATCAGAAAACTGAGGCACTGGTTGCCGAAAGTGTTGAACTTGTTTTCTTTGCTGCCGCGGTCGCTGTTGGCGATGATCGGATCCTTCGGATCCTTCGGATCCATCCGGGAAGAATCGGTCATGGTATTTTAATGTTTCATTAGTTTCTTCAGTACCTTATTAAAATATTGTAATGTTAGACTTTGTCCAAGAATCTTGGAATAATGACCTACCTTCATGTATTGGTTTGTACAGATAATCATTCACAAAGTGATATTTTTGAGATTGAGCACATATATTGTCATCTCCTTGTAACATGCAAATCAAATGAATTTGGTGGAACATTTGACCAGCAGGACACATCCAACTGTGTCGCACGCCATCTGCGCAGTAATGGAACACTTCGCAGCCTAATCCGGCATCAGCGTAGTATCCCAACTTTTTTCCGCTGCAGTCAAATTTTGATCCACCTAACAATTCAGTTAGTCTATCTGGTTTACTCTCTGCTTCTTTTTCTTCCTCTTCATCCTCTTCTTCTACATCACGTAATTTAGCCTACAAAAAGATATACTGTTAAATTATTACCGATAATTTTCATCAGTCATATCATTTAATGATTTACCTTTCCATTAGAGAAAGATGTGGAACTAGGAATGAATCTAGAGCTTTGTTGTTGTCTTGGGGTACTAGAAGGAACCACAGGATGTGCTTGGACACTTGGTTGAGGTTGTGGCCGAGCTTGTGGACGAGGAATGAAGAAAACATCTTCATTTTGGGGTCTCCGGAAAACTACTGGACGTTGATTTTGGTGACTTTGAAAATCACCTTCATCTTCTTCACTTTCTCCACTTTCTTCTGCAGGTTTAAACACTGGCCTGAAAACTGCTCTTTGGCGAGTGGCTCGGCTATCTTTAGAAGACGGAAACCTCAGCTGTCGAGAAGGCTAAAATTAGAGACAATAATATTATTACCTAATGTCTTCAGACTGTAAATGCGAAAAAGTTCTACTTACTCTCTGGCCACTAGCAAGTACTACAAACATCAGTAATAAAAGGATTACTCCTTTCTTCAACTTCATTTTTAGTTTTTCTACAAAAAATAAAAAAAATAAATAAAAAATAAAAAAATATACAAACTGAAACTATTATCATTTTTATAAAACCAAACAAAAATTACATTTTTTTTCTAAAAGATTATAGACCAGCGTAACTAAAGTTCAAATTCCCTCAGTAAGATGTTAAGAAAACATGGTCTGTGGATGTTATTGCCACTTCGGGAGAATGTGTAAACGGTTGGCTGAGTTGAATATATTTTTGTTTTTAATGGCCGCTCGTGGGGAGCGAAGCGCGATGTGGGTCAAGAGGCCTGAGATAGTACTACATAAAAAAGTTGAGTTTTGCCTCGTTGATTTTTATCTTCGACAATGTTCACATGGACACCCACGTAAATTGCCATGTACGATTTATTACTTCAAGATAAGGTCCTATATATTACTTTCTGAAACGGACCATTTCATATTTAGTCTGTAGGTGGATTTCTGCACAATTACCAAGTAATATCATGTCATCTATCACAATTAAAAGTGTATCAAGTCAGAGCGCTTCAATCTGATAGTCACTGCAAACCGTAACTGATTAAATGCAATTAAACATTTATGCTTTATGGTTCAGAAACCCGGTTAGGTTATTTAAAAAAAAAGAAAAAAGTGATAAGCAAAAGTTTCAATTAATCATGGTAAGGGTTGGTAAACTGTGGGATCCAAATAATGTGCTATTACAGTGAATTTCAATTGGAAGGTAAGCAAATAAGAAAAAAAGTCATTTTCTTTTATAGAAAAATAATTAATTATAAATAATATGTCATTTTACGCGTAAAATGACATATTATTTATGTCATTTAAATGTCATTTGCATCCGCGGATGCAAATGACATTTAAGGGACAGTTCACTAAACCTGTATATTCTTGGTCAAATCAGTGGAGTTAAATTTTACATACACTAAGTGCATTGATAAATGAGATTGAATCTGTTATAGAGATTTTTAGAAATGTTGGCACACATTTTTTAAGCTTATAAAGACTGTTTAGCGTAAAGCAGATACTTTTGACACAGAAAACAAAGTTTAAAAACCATATGAGGGTGAAGACTATTGTAAATGTAGATTTTCCTTATTTTTGTGAGATCAGGAAAAGATAATTAGACTGTGATTAAGATTTGTGCTTTCTACAGCTTTTTATAGTCATGAACTGAATCAAAAGCCGGTTAATACTGCCATACATTAAACAGTTTTAATATAAGCTTGAATTACATTCTCTGCATTAGTGGCCATGGGAGATAATTAGAATTTAAGCCTTCATTTGCATTATTACTCATGGACTAAAAAAACATAACACTCCACAAATGTGAATGCTGCTTGATTCCCAGAATTAAATCGCAGAGATATCACTCTTTTTAGAACTTCATCATTAGTTTTTCTCGTTTTTCTCCTGTGGGAATACTTAAGAATTATGGTATAGTTTTTGGTCTGAAAAAATATTTTCAATACTTATTGAATTTTTTTTTGTCCTGACAGCTGATTACAGTACAGTAGTATTTTCTAGACAAACAATTGTTATTGCAGATCTAGTGTGTCTTGCTTATACTGTATATGTACAATACAAATAATCATACAAGTGTACACAAGCCCGAAACATGAAACTATGATGAATTGATACTAGTCATTTAGGTCCATTTTGGGTAATCCCAAGTTTTAATTGGAAATATAAAATTGAAACCGGATGCATGGTATTTTGGACTATAATAGGAATGGAAGTTCTACTTGTGATAATTAAAGTAATGCAGCAGTATAAATTTAATAATTAGCAAATACATCATTATGTAGGTGCAAATCACAATTCTACCTACAAACCCAAATCCTACAAAGTGTTTTGATGTTAAATTTGACATGTTTTCCCATCTTTTATCATTAGCTTGCTGGTAATAAAAAAATTAACTAACAATAGCCAATAAATAAATAAAAAAATTAACAAAAAAAAAACTAGAGAAATACAAAGATGTACTTACCAGATACTTTCTGAAAAGCCAAAGACTCATTTTAAAGTGTTGTCTTCTTATATAGAAATCTTTAAACCAATAAGAATTGTTCTTCCTCTTCTGGTTTTACTCACATGCGAGAGAAGCACTTTAAATTTTCTGACGTCATTATATCTAGGTTGACTGCCTTGCTTGGAATGTTTTAGGCCTGATTTTTGAATTGCTCCTAACACAGAACGCAATTTTTTTCACAAAAATTATATTTCTGAGGTCACTATGTTTTACTTTGAATAATCGACACTAAATAGAAGACATTTTTTCTGTCCACAGGCTGAGAAATTAAGTGAGGTGTTGGCTACATTAAAAGTTCAATGACATTTTGGGATTTCATTTTTTCATTTATTATTTTTTTCTACAGTTTTCTAGTCTGATAAATTTGTACACTTCTAGTTAACACTATTTTAAAGTGTTTTAGAGTGTTTGAAAGTTTGATGAACATTTTGTTTGCTGTTATCAAATCAAAACAATGCTAAATAATGGACCTAAGTGTCTATGGAATGAGAAAACTTCAGAAAATTTAGCATTGTACAAAGTATACATGCAAAATTGTTTCATGGCCTCAGAATTGTATGTTAAGTGATGTTTTGAGCACCAAAACAATGATAAAATATAATAAACACAATAATTTGAATACCAACAAAAGGGAAATTTGTATTTTCAATTTTAATAATGACTTGCTTTCTTCCTGTTACCAAGGTAAGGCTGGTACAAATAACTAACTGGCACTTGAACCAAGGTTTTAAGCAACACCCAAACATGTTCCTTGCTAATTAATTATCGTTTTATAGTTTTTTGGGTGTCAAATTATTCAAGCTTAATGGATTTATCACAACATTCTTTTAAACCATATTACAAATTTCATAGGGAAATGAATTTGTTTCACTGAAAAAAATGTAATTATTTTTTTTATAATTATTTAATGGTTTTTCCGGTTTCTTTATAAAACTTTTACAAATTTGTGCTCCTTTTTCTTCCCCCTGATTACAAGAAACAATAGCGTGTAGGAAGAATTTCTTTATAGAGCATCTTCTTGGTTTAACCTGGTCTACATGTGCATTGTAATTTTTTTGTAATATGTCGTTAGGTCAGTGAAATTATTTCTTCGGTTGAATTCCAAGAAAGATTTCAAATTTTATAATCTCCAACTTTCATTTTTGGTGAACATAAATTGTAAAATCAAGTAAAATTCTCTCATTCATAATGCGAATGCGATCGCAGCCATGCGGTGTTTGGCTCTGTACATTTAGTAAACAGTTACTGAATTGTGTTCAATGTGTTTTTCCTTAAGACAAATAACAAAAAGTAATTTATTTTTAATTTTTAGTATTCAAAAAGTTAATTTTACCTTAAAAAATATTTTCTAAAAAGGAGGCTTTACTGTGCAACACTTAAAAAATAAATAAAAATTACAATAAAAAAGGCCGAGGATATTTGCACTCACGTGAGTGCAAATAGACAATATGTGTGATACCAGCTATTTGCGCGCTCGTATTGATTTGCTATTGATCGTAAGTGCAAATAGCCGGATTCTATTTGCACTCACATTTTTAATTAATTTATGTATTCAAATTAAAATTTTATTTATTTATTTATTTATTTATTTATTTATTTATTTATTTATTTATTTATGAGAGAGACACTACAAGCCAAAACGTTTTCACCGACATACGTGACAGACGTTTGAATTAT
>JH430389.1:79538-97056 GCA_000239455.1 Strigamia maritima | reverse complement strand
TTGGCTTGTAGTATAGGCTATATAGGTGATGTGAATGATTTTGAAGACTTCACTTATCACTTAACACTTCGGCTTTGAACATGGAAGTATTGCAGAGATTCAAACCTGGAGCGATTTTGCTACAAAGTTGGAACAATTTTGTGATGATAACTTTTGTCCTTCCTCCTTTTGTCCTTTGTCATATCGAAATCTAGAACTATTGAATGTGAAAATAACCAATGTATTAAAACTAAACTTTCTCATGAAATTGGATATTATCAATGTGAATTTGTTTGCGTACATTCTAAGTCACGTGAGTCGCATTGTACAGGAAAAAACCACGACAAAAATCGCTTAAATTAGAATATACGGCAAAACTTTGATTTCTTATGATAAATCTGAAGGAGTCTTTATTATTCGGGCATCGGACTCAAAATTGGGCGATGCGAATTTCTGTGATATTTTAGATGTTCAAACGAGCGAATTGTAGATGTTCAACAAGTGATGGTTTAACGATGATTGTGCTGCATTTTCCGAACAATGTAAAATGTCGAGGTTGTCTGAGGGGTCCTAAAATTACAACAGTTGGACGACCACGGGTTCGTTCGAAAACCGTCAGTTTGAAGTATGAAATGGGTTGAAATCTGCTCGGAAGTGCAACTTGAAATCCTTCACTTAAAGATTTTAGAATCGACAGAATAACAGAAAACTACTTTTTCATGTTCGAAGCCACCGAAGTTCTCTTCTTGCAAAAAATATTTTGTTCAAATCCGCCACGTTAATCGTAATCATTGGAATGTTGTTGCTGGTTATATTATTATTATTATTATTATTATTATTATTATTATATATACGACTCATTGTATGACAGTGTACTTGACGATAATATTTCTACCGTTAGTAGTTTAGTGCGATCGTGTGACAAATCTATGAAAATGATAGTTCGGATTCATGATTGTTCAAAGCAGCAAAATTCGTATGATTGTGGATTGTACGCAATTGCAATTGCAATTGCGAATGCTTTGCTACTTTGTGACAAAAAGGATCCTTGTGATTGTGAATATTCTTTCGATCGACAGCAACTCAGGCAACATTTGAAAGAAAGCTTTACACGAGGTGATAAGAAATTTATTATGTTTCCATGCAAGAATCGAAAGAAATTTAATCCTCCGAAAACTTACAGCATTAGTCGTGTTTATTGTGAATGCAGAAAAAAAATTAGAAATGTAATGATAACTTGTTCTAGTTGTCAAGAGTTGTTTCACCGGGCATGTTTGATTAAAAAATGATACGAATGTTAAGGAGATTCAGAAAAGCGAATTTTTTTGTAATGGGTGTCGTAACATTCCTATCTATGATGATTGATTAAACTATTTTTTAAATAAATAAATAAATAAATAAGAAATTTGTGATCAGATTAAACTACATTATGCGATCTTTTAATTTCTTTTAATACTTTTTTTAATAATCTTTTAATACATAAATTAATTAAAAATGCAAATAGCTGGATTCTATTTGCACTCACGATCAATAGCAAATCAATACGAGCGTGCAAATAGCTGGCACCACACACGTGAGTGCAAATACACAATGCGATAAAAAAAAATGAAAAATTTCTCATTAGATGGCGCTCTAGCTTGATAAACTTTTCACAATAATTTCCATTTTCCATCCATTAATAAATATTGTGTTTTTATTACAAAACTGAATGCATCAACTACAAAAGATCAAAATTTCATTAACTCTAAATTATACAAAGCTAATAGGAAACTGGCTTCAATGTCTTCTTTTCCTGGGCATTTTTATAGGCCTTAAATACGGATTGTCAATTGCATCCGAATCAACCTCGTCCTTTCTTTGGTTCGTTTCTACCAACCCATCACCTTCAACTGCAATTCCAAAACACACTTAATAAAAAAATCGATTATTTAAAAAAAAAAAAATAATCACCCGGGTCAGCTTTTTTAGGTACAGCTACAGGATCCTGCTTCATCAAGTCTTCAATATCAAAAATTTGATCTTTTGGCAACAGAGCCTCGAGATAGACATTTGGGATGGACTTAGATTCTATTACTAAATGGAAATTCCATCATAAATATCGCTATTATTCATCAAATACCTTTAAAAATTATATTATTTTTACGCAGATTGGTAAACTTACAAGGAAATAAATTATTTTCGTCAGCAAATAAAGTGTCGGTTTCACCAGTTTTAGCAATGAAACGAGTCAAGGCACGTTCCACATCTCGTTTTTGATTCGCAGCCTTTTCTCGAATTGCTTCGTATTCGGTCACCGGTTGTTTGTAAGTCTGGAATAAATAAGTTCATTGTATTTTGTGTATTTGGGAATTGTGTTTTACCTACAGCAGTTCTGATGTAGGCATGTGGATCTGGAAAAGCTGGTAAATGCTCCGGGATGTGTGGTGGATGGGATTTCTTTTGGCCTGCTTGAAGAATCTTAGGAGTCAGTAGTTGCGCGGCTAAACCAACTGAAAGAAAAAAAATAATTGTAAATTAAAATATAATTAGCACGTTTTGGTTACTTATAATCAATAGATAATTTACCTGGAGGTAATGAAATCCTGTTAATTCTTTTCGCATATGCTGGAATAGCTTCAACGTTGAGTCCTGTGCAAACCATCAAAAACCAAAGTAATTTTTAAATTGTATATCAAAGTTGAAATTTGCAGATTTCAGATAGTTTGTTAAACGAGAGTTTTAATCAGAGACAGTGGCAATTACTTCGGCACAACTGGTAACAATCGCACAAATTCTCGATTTGGTCTCGGTTTTATCTCTCATTTTTTCATATTGACATCTGCTCGTTTTCACTACTTCCAACAACCCGAAATCTCTCTAAAAAATTATTTTAAGAGTTTTAAAGTTTAAACGTTCATACCTGACCTGACTGCAACGCAATCCAATGCAGTTTCCAGAGCATCATGTAAGATCAATGAAAGCGAAAGTGAACTCAACACACATGTCATCCGTGTTCATTAATTGCAATATTCAAAATACTCCAACTACACCAACAAAATAAATAAGACACTTAAACTATTTTTCTGATAATTCCAGATTAATCTCCCATAATTAATTCAACAATTTACCACCAGATTGATCCAAAAACAAATCAACTTCAATCAAAACATAAAGTTGCCTAGCAACACCACAATAGAAGTATCTCTTTACTCAACTCTCAAAACAAACTGTCGTTTTTAATGCAACTTTCACTAATACTACTTACCCATATCAACCAAAGCCAAACTAACATCACCAACGAGCACATCGGTCCTTCCAGCCAACTCACACAATGCTTTACTACTTCGCCCAATCTCGAACAAACCTTAAAAAAAAAAAATAAAAAAAAATAAAAATAAAAAAATATTCTCCAAAACTCCCCCATTCATTCATTGTTCCTCACTGGCATTGCATCACATGACCTTCTTACAGAAAAGAATCCCCCAG
This sequence comes from Strigamia maritima, assembly GCA_000239455.1. Classification (NCBI taxonomy): domain Eukaryota; kingdom Metazoa; phylum Arthropoda; class Chilopoda; order Geophilomorpha; family Linotaeniidae; genus Strigamia; species Strigamia maritima. The sequence continues at coordinate 93,612 of JH430389.1, read as the reverse complement.
ATTATGTGAGAATACAGGAAATGGCCTCGATGCTCACCCTCTTGCACCTGGGCCAAGGACCAAAGGTAGGGGAAGTTGAGTAAGAGGGGGAAAGGGGAAAGGAAACTGGGTGTTGTAGCCTCGCTATCGAGGTCAAGTTGGGCTCATCGCGGGCCCATGGGGTTATTGGGCTTGCCAAGTGGGTCATGCTCACGATTGGAACCAGGAAACTGGGCCACGGGGCCAGATGCCTCGCCCCAACACAGGAAGAAGCAGGCCGGTCAAGGTTACTCAGTCCCCTACCAAGGCTAACGCGTCAACCCTTTGCTGCCACTGCTGCGCGTTATTGGGTCTCTGCACTTTGGTGAGCAGGGAGGGGGATAAGGAGGTCGATGAGATCGACCAAGTTTAGGGGTCGGTAATGTTTTTTTGTTTGTTTACGTGGAGATGGTTTTTATTTCTACCGTAAAATCTTTTTTTAATAGGATTTTTTTTAAATTTTTTTCTTTATGTGAATGTTTTTTGATTGTTTTGGGGTTGTGTTTGGCGTTGTAAATTTTTTTTTGAAAATAAATTAATTGATTTTTTTATTAGTTTAATCAAATAATTACTAACTCTAATTTTTAAAGGTTTAATTAAAATCATATTGATTTTTAGTGTTATTGATTTTTAGTGTTTTAATTAAAATCATATTCATTTTTAGTGTTTTAATTAAAATCATATTGATTTTTAGTGTTTTAATTAAAATCATATTGATTTTTAGTGTTTTAATTAAAATCATATTGATTTTTAGTGTTTTAATTAAAATCATATTGATTTTTAATGTTTTAATTAAAATCATATTGATTTTTAGTGTTTTAATGAAAAAATTATTATTTTTAGTGTTTTAATTAACAATTTATTGATTTTTAGTAGATTAATTGGTGATTTTTAATACTTGTTCAATAAATTGTTGATTTATTAGTTAATTAATTAGTGATTTCTGATTTTTAATACTTGTTCAATAAATTGTTGATTTATTAGTTAATTAATTAATGATTTCTGATTTTTAATACTTGTTCAATAAATTGTTGATTTATTAAACTTTGATTTTCACAGGAAAAAAAACTTTATTAAAACTTCCCCCTTTTTTAAGAATAAATAGAATAAATTCATTCATTAATTTTCTTCCCGCTGTGATTTTTACCTCAAAGTAATTAATTATAATTACAATAATTAACAAAAATAAATAAATTTCCATTTTAATTCTTTTCTTTCGACAGAATATTAAATATTTAATTTTTATCTTATAAAACTTCCATATAAAATGAAATTTCACTTGTTTATGTAATTTCTAAAAGAGTTGATTCTACCCCCCGTGTAAAGTGGAATGCTAATGCACTAAAGGGCCATGGTCGCAAGATTGTTGGAGCGGTCCAATATCGAGTCGGTTTTAGATGCACGCCACTAGACTTTTGTCAGAGGGTTAGAATGGAAAGTGTACATTGGCAGAGGTTATTTCACCTCGCCGGGGGTGAATTTGTCCCGCTTTACTCGTACAAGGTCAGTTCAGGTGAAGATCTAGGTGAGTCAAGGAGGGCACACAAACACTTGGGTCGACTCGACTGGTAGTGCGGGGAGTCAGGGAAAGCTTGGATCAATCCATTTAGAAACTCGCGACTATTTAATTAACTAATTAAGTAACTTTTTTGATTTTTTGTAAAAATGAAATTTTGCATGTTAAAAAAAACTTTTTTAAAAAAAAAAATAAATTTTCTCACAAGATAATTTAATGTTAAATTCTATTTTTGAAATTTGTCAATTTTCAATTTTTTATTATATTTTCAATTTTCAATTTTCAATTTTTATTAAATTTTCAATTTTCAATTTTTATTCAATTTTCAATTTTCAATAGAATTTTTTATTTAATTAAATTTTAATGTAAAATCGCATTATTTTTTTTTTTAAATTTTACTATTAAAATTTAATAAAACTTCATTTTTTTATTGATATTTTTTTCATATTTATTTATCAAATAAATCAATTATGAATTTATTGCCATCAATCAATTTCACCACCGCCTTCCTCGTCAATTTTGTCAACATCCAAGCCCAAATCGATGTGTCCCCCATTTTTAATCCATTGCGACAGCGACACTACCGTAAGTCCGGTACAGTCCACCGAGTGTCGAGGGGTGAGGTGCACGTCAACCAACACTCTATAGCGAAGCAGCGAAGCAACCTTACCTTGGCCTACCCTTGAGTTGAAGGTGAAGGATGGGCTGGAAATGGGGTAAATGAGTGCAAATGTTGACTCGACAAACGAACCAAGGTCAACGCAGTGGAGAAAGTAGGTTGAGCACCGTAAACTTTTACTACCCTATTTGGAGCAAGGTAGCCCAACAGGAAGAACCCACTAGCTTATGTGTCAAGGCTCCTTTACTTCTCTCTTCCCTTTCCTTGTTACTAGGTCGAGAGCCCAACAGTCAACAAAAACAAATTTAAAAAAATAAATTTAAAAACATGGTAGCCATTTTCAAACCCAAACAAAAATATTCAAATAACATTTATTTTGTTAATTTTTTTAAAAATCATCATTATCAAATTTAAAAAGAAAAAAAAAAAAATTTAAATAAATGTATTCAAATATCCGCCATTTTGTTTTGACAATTATAAAATGTAGTAAAAGTATTTTTCATCCTTTAATTTATGCCTTAATTTTTTGTATTTACTATTTCTGCTGTGAAATGAGACAATATGACGTCAACAATTAAAAGTGTTCAACTTTTACAGGCAGGAGAGATGACGTCATATCTCAACTAGACGCGTTTAAGAACCCGAGTATCAGTATACTTACAACTCTGTAGCATCTCGGTCAGGGTTTCCAGGGCGGCACGTTCGGACACCTCGAAACCGACTTCGGACACTAAAGCGGACACTGCCGTGAATAAAATACGACGGCGTGCGCTGGAAAACTGTAATTCCGAAGCCATGTTATCACTATATGCCGCCACCGCATAGGCCTAACTTCTCTTGCAAGTTCGGGCTTACGAACAGGGTGAGTTTCTATAGGGCAAGAAATTTTTTTTAAAACACCAACACATTCATTATCCATTATTTATTATGTTAATAAGAAATATAAATTTTAAATGAAAATATTAAAATGATTTCATAAATGTTAAGTTTTAATATTTAAAATCTTCAACCGTTTTAACAAATAACGCCATCTTGGACTGCTGGTCCTTCCATCTAGCGGTTGTAGTTTCAGTTATAAACAAATTTTTATTTTATTTTTCTTGTGTATTTATTTTTGTAATCAATTATGTACAAAAAATATCGAATAAAAATAAAATAATTTTAAAAATGGATGTTTTGTTTTTATTAAAATAACGAGGAGTGAATATAAGTAGGCGGAACAAGCCCAGGAACAAACACGCGCAGTCGTTGAGCGAAGTATGAAGATTTCTGCGCAGATCGTTGACATCGTCCTAAAGGAAGAATGATACTCCTAAGTTAAATTCCCAAAATTCTTATTCTCTATTTTTATGAGTAGAAAAACAACATAAAAGACGATTAATTTCGCCCGCACAATTAATATAAATAAAATATTTTTTAACGTTAAATAACACTGAAAAATTGATCGTTTCTGTCAAGAATAATTCTATTAAATTCAATTCTCTCGCAGAACCGATCATGCGCATTGATCAAACAAACCCCACCTTAAACACTGTGTATCGTTCTACGATTAGACCGTCGTGCAGAATGGAATAGCCGGCGTGGGTTTGAACGAAAACTGCTTGCATAGCATCATTTTCCTCGATTTTTAGGTCTCGGACGATTGCATTTTTTATAAAAAGGGCCATTGATTCGCGGATATATATTATTATTGCTGTTTGGATGTGGTAGGCTCAAAATTTGCTTCGGCCATTTTGGTTGTGTGGATTTATGAGAAGAGGTTAAATGTTGTGCAGTTTCAAAGTGCAACTGCCGGCATTGGAAAATGGCCGCTGCTCCGTTAGGCGACATGTTGGTAGATTTGTCAAATCTCAACACAATTCTCACTCGATCTTGAGGAATAATGGAAGATAGGTAAGTGAAAAATTCCATCAAAAAATATTTCCATTTATTCAACACAAAATCTATACAAAAAAATAAAAAATAAAAAATATTAAAATTATTTATTTTTTTTTTATTTATTTATTTATTTATTTTTTTTTTTTATATTTAAATGGAGTTTCTCACGATTTCTATTTAATTATTATTTTATTTTTGCTTGATTTTGTGATTTTTTTTATGCCAATTTTAATTTTTATTGCGAATTTGCATTGCATTGCATTGGAAATGTCGCGCAGGGAAGCATTTCGGGTTGCTTTTATGAAAATGTGTAATTTTCAATGTGGATTCGTTTTATTAAAGGCTGTTATTTCGTCGGACATGTCAGGCCCTGACCCCCCTGGTTCACGGCCCAGATCGATAGAGTTGGTAGTGGTGCGGGTGGTGGGAGCTCACGTGCAATAACCCCGTTCGTGGATCCATCCTATTTTGCAAAAAGGGTTTGGGTATTGGGCTCCTTCCTTCCGAGAATAATTCAATCAATTTAAACAAGTCTTTTTTTTATTATCAAGTTTTCATTACCAACGTGTTTTCCTATTGGTTCGCGGTTAGATTAAATGGTGGCCATTGATTTGTCGTTATTTCTGTCAATTTTTGATAATGGGAATAATTTTTTAATTTTTTATTGTTTATTTTTTGAATTAAGTTTTGGTTTTTGTGGTTTAGTTGAGGGTAAAGAAAGAGGTTGTGTGATGTCCATCAGAGGTCAGGGTTGGGCGTGGCAATAAAGAGACTGTGGTAGACAGTGAGGCGGCGAGACTCCCGCCTTCCAATTTCATCACTGGGAGGTGCGTGTAACGAATGGATATGGATTTAACCCTAAATGGAACGCCATTGATGGTTTAGATAGTAAAATGCGGCTAAATAAATAGAATAAATGTTGAATTTGTTGGTTGTGTTTACATTGGTTTAAATGTATGTTATTTTAAGGGGAAATGTTAAATTGAGTACATTTAGTGAGTCGATTTTAATCTGGAGGCAGAAAGCAGGAAGTAACGATTAATTTGGGGGTGGGGTTTAAAAATGTAAAAATTTGGCAGATTTATGGTAGTAGCTACAAAGTATATAAAAAAAATTCTCAAATTCCGACGAAATTTTGTCGATTTTAACCTCAAAAAATTCAAATTTTGTGATTTTTAACCTCCAAAAATTCAAATTTTGTGAATTTTAACTCCAAAAAATTCAAATTTTGTGAATTTTAACTACAAAAAGTTCGATTTTAACTCAAAAAATTCGATTTTAACTCAAAAAATTCGTTTTTAACTCAAAAAATTCGATTTTAACTCAAAAAATTCAAATTTTGTCGAAATTTATCCGAAAAACTTGTTGATTTGCGGGTTTATTTAACGTACAATACAATTATTTTTTTGGTTTATTCAGTTTTGCCGAGTAATGACGTCAGCACGTCACAAGCGTGCTTCTTCTTGGTCCACATGCTCGCACCATCACGGCGTCGGTGTCTGCGGGTCAAAGTTCACCATCTTCTCTTACGCTCCACCATGCTATGCTGTGGGAGGAGAAAGGTGCGCAAAACACATGTGACGTCACCAAAACTTACAACGATTCATCTCCAATTTCCAGTGACGTCACTTGCACCCCGCCCCTGTGGCAGAAAATTCTTAGTCAGAGTATTGACAGAATTGGCGGGCTTTTCCCATTCCAGGAATCACGAGAAGGGACTTCCACTGAGATGTCGAGTCCAGGACGCGCCGCAGGGGCAGCCAGAGCAACACGTGTCAGGGTCCCGCCCCCAGAAATGGTGATGCAGAGCGACTTCCGTAAGGTAATTCCAGTCTACTCATCGTTTTTTCTCTCCAAATGCTCTGCTTCCATTTTGAGTTGAGCTCTCTAACTGCTAACTGCTAACTGCACGCGTGGATTATGAGTCAGTGTTGGAAGGGAAATTGGAAAAGAACTCCCAGAGCCGGACAAACAAAGCAAGACAGAGATGCTCAAATATTGGCCCGGGTTTGTTGTTCTTTCAATATCATTATTTTACATCATTACAACTATTTCAGGATGTGGGATAACCCAATTTCATTTCATTTATAATTCATTCAAAATTCATTCAAAAGCTATTCCACATGTAACTAGGCCAAAAGTGGCATATTTGATTCACTCCAATCGGAGCATGAAATTTTTAACAAAAATTTAACGTAACTTACGGAAAGTAACGTAAAGATCAATCTGCACATGCACAGCGGACATAAGCAACTTTCATCGACACTAAAGGTCGGACAAGTAATGTATGCTTCCACTATTGATACACTGATTAATTTCTGTAGACAGTAGGTTAGTTAAGCATTAAATTGAACACAAAAATTTATGTTGAGCATAAGTAAATCCTTTTTTTCCTTTTTCATTTTTGCAGGTGGCTCAGGCTCATCTCAGGAATTAAAGAGAATTTACTTAAATAATCTGTTTTTGTAATGCAGAGATAAAAAAATAAAAAAATTCTCATTGACATTCTCATGCTGCAGTTGCTGTAGTGTACAAGCAATGGAATTGGTTTATTGTGATTGTGAATGCATCCATTTTGTGCAGCAGTTGACTAAAAAGTCAGCGATATTCAAAAATAAAAATCACAGAAAACAGTGGACAAAATCATATTTTTAAATATTCTAACGGAAACAAAACATGGTCTCAACACAGACTATACACACCAAAAGTTGTACATTTTGAATGTAACTGTATAGTGGAACTACTGAATTGCTCGCGTATTTTTACTTTCAGTACAAACTTCATTGGCTTTATTAGATCAGTTTTTTTTGTGTGTTTGTTTATACAAGTAGATAAATTGAAAGTTGTAGTTTTTTTTAAAAAAAAAAACAATAAGGATTTCTCATTGGAGCGTTAGAGGATGCAAACAATTGAATTAATGGATGAGCGAGTGTGCTGTGAGAGTGCTTTGTTGCTTGTTTTGTTTGTTTGGCTTAGAATGCACTTGGTACTGGGTTTTTCCTCCCACAGAACTTCAGCTGAATTACTTTGTCGGAGCAAAAAGTGTTGTTCTTGCGGTCATTATTAAAAACTTGGTTAAAGCAGCACATGAAATAAACAGATAAAATAAATTGATTATCTGAATTATAATTATTTTTATAGGAATAAAAAGTGGAGCAGATCTTAATTCACAAATGCATTAATAATTTACTAGAGTGCAATAAAACGTTAATGGGATTTCCAGACAAGGTCTGAATCATCTTTTGATCAATTGAATGCGGTGCAGGAAAATGGTGGGATAAATTTACAATAAGGATTGTTATGAGAAGAAACTAATATAAATACTCTTTTAAGTTTTGACCAATAATGATTGCATGTATTTGCATTTTGCAATGGAGCAAGGAGTATTAAGTCATTAATTTGGAATTTAATACAGAGTATGTGATAAAAATATAGTCCACCAGCTGTATTTTGTGAAACAATTTTGTTTTATTGCTTCTGTTTTACTAATGGCACAGAGCCAACACATTTTATTGAACTCTTGGGTATCCAGTTGCTATGTTGGTTAGTTTAACTCCACAGGTCCTGCACAATTTACTAATAACAAAAAACTTAGAGAAAAAAAAAAAGAAAGAAAAAACAGAAAAATTTGCACCAACTAGTAACGTTACAGCTATCAACAACAATGCTCTATTATAAAAACTTGAAACAATATTACTAGACTGGAATTTACATAGAAAGTTGTACTGTCCAATTCGATTAGAACAAAACGTTGGTTTTTTATGGGGATGGACTATACTAAAGTCGATTTTAGTCATTTTTGTTTGTGTATTCTGCAGGTGAGTGGTATATCCACTGAGATCTTCAACCAGATTCAAGCAGTTGAAAACGACCATGATGCTACAACAGCGGCTTCGCTCGAAGCGGTGGAAAGGAGGGGCGAAATGATGGTCCGAATATTAGATATCAGGAACATGGGCAGATCAGCAGCGGAGCAAGCAAAACGCTTTCTTTTACCAGATCCAAACTTTATAGTTCGATTTGTTGAGATAGTTAAAAGACCTGGACAAACCTTAGGACTCTATATTCGGGAGGGTAATGGTATGGACCGCCATGACGGAGTTTTTATTTCGAGAATCGCCATTGAAAGCGCTGTAGCCAATAGCAGATGTCTGGCTGTAGGTGATGAAATCCTTGCGGTAAATCTTGTAGACATCACTAGGGTTAGTTTGGATGATGTGGTTATCATGATGTCGATTCCCAGAAGACTAGTCTTAGCCACAAAATCCAGGAAACATGGAAAGGGACCGCGGATGGCCAAAGCAATTGAGCGGGTGGGGCCTCCAGTAGTAGTGATCAAAAAAGAGCTCGAGGAGTTGGAACCAGAAGATGTTTCCAACAGTAATGGGGAAAATGGGGCAATGCTGTATCCGCCGCAACCGTACGCTACAATCCATTTGGGAGAACCAGTGGGAAGCCCATATCTGGCAGAAGAACAGTACCTATACTATAATTCGCAGCCACACTTGAAGTATCAGCAGCCACTAATGGAACATGATCCATGGTTGACGCAACCAGGTCCTAGCGGATACCAGCGAGTTGTTTTCGAACAACCTAAAGCGCTGCCACAGGCACAGTATCCTAAGACTCTGGAGTCACTTGCTGAACAAGTGCACACGTTTTATTCAGCTCCTCACGGCGCTCCCACCATTCATTCTAGGACTTTGCAGCCTAGTCGTTCCGAGCGAGCCTTGGCTCGCCGGGCGGCGACTACCGGTCGTATGTTGAGGGCGGAGAGCGATCATCGGTTGGCGTCGTCGTTAACTGATCGTCCATACACGACTGGACGTGTAAGACCTCTTCGGCCTAGCCTAAAAGTTCCTGGGCCAACATGCGCAACTTTACCTCTACATCATCGGCGGCCGCCACCGCCGGTCCATAGGCTAAACGTCTATAGCCATAGATCGGACGGAGCGTATTCAGATACAGAAGCAATGACAATGCCTGCGGTGTCAATTCTCAGTAGACCACAAGACCATAGAGCTAAGTCTTACGCTAGTAGATCCAATTCTCTTCCAAGAATGAGAACTGATGACAGGTTCCATCGTCGCCATAGACATACTGTAAGGTTCGAAAAAGATATCCACGATTCTCAGGATGAGAGTGATGGTGCTTTGTCAGCGCCTGAATTGCCTATGCGTAGGGAGCGAGGTGAAGTTCTAGATTAGGTTTGTGAATTTGGAATTTGTATAATTTTTGAGTTTTTATTTTTATTTAATAGTTCGTATCCCGTCATCTCCAAGTGTTTTCACTGCGGCGGAGTATCGTGCTTGGTTAAATCGAGCACCTTCAACGTCAGCTATTTACGAGAAGTTGAAGAAAAGCCGAGAAGTTTTGCATGCACAAAAGAGTGCTCGTGTAACATATAGTGCGGAGAATCTTCTTGATCGAAGACGGGAAGTAAGTATCCAGAGATGTCAAGCAGTGCTTAGGGTTTCCTCAAACATACAAAGACCATAAATGTCCTAAAGTAAATAAAGTAAATAAAGTAAATAAAGTAAATAAAGTAAATAAAGTAAATAAAGTAAATAAAGTAAATAAAAAGAAAAGGAGAAGGAGAAGGAGAAGGAGGGTGCATGTTATGCTTGGGAAACTTTAGAAGTTTCGATGATTTTCAGCTTTGTTGACTAGAAAGATTTTGTACTGTAATTATGTTATCCTACTATGTAGGTTTTTTACTGATTGTTTCAGGATCAAGGCTTTTCTTACCACACATACCGTCGACCACTTTCTCGAACTTCTCAGGACCAACTAACGGGTGGAACGTTATCGCGTAGAGTTCGATATCTTCTAGATGAGGCGCAGAATATTCCTCACCCAACCCCTGCAAAGCCATCAGATTTCAAAATGCATTTGCTAGATATCAACCCAGCTGAGTTCCTAAAATATCGGCCCGAAAGAGAGCCGTTGCCAACACCTGCTGAAGCTCCAGTTACTCCTGTGCCCACTCCTTCACCATCTTCATTGATGGATATCAAACTCTTTAGTGGTCTTCTTCGAGTTCACCTTCTCGCAGGCCGTGGTCTTAAACATTCGGGTCGATCCGAACGTTACCGTGATTTGTATTGTGTACTGGAGTGTGATCATGTACACAAAGCAAGGACCGTAGTTCGAACTGGAGAACAGAACTTTGATTGGGATGAGATTTTTGATTTAGATCTCATTTGCAATCGAGAGCTCGATTTTCTTATTTATAGTTGGGATCCTCAATTCAGGCATAAACTTTGTTACAAGGGATCCGTTGATTTGTACAGCCTTTTGTCGGAAGGCCCGGTGCATCAATTGGCGCTGAAGATAGAACCTCGAGGAACTATATATTTAAAATTACGCTTTACCGATCCTCAACAAGCCTTTCGACGAGCTCTGAATTTGCGTAAAGGTTCGCTTTTTGCTGTGCATTTAGAGACAGTGGTTAATAGAGAATCAGCTTCTTCTGGTTTGAATGTTCCTCTGCTTGTAAAGCGATGTATCGAAGAAGTAGAAGGAAGGGGTTTAGATATTATTGGTCTCTATAGACTATGTGGGTCTTCATCTAAGAAACGAATGCTTAGAGATGGATTTGAGAGAAATCCATTGGCTGTGGACACTTCGCCAGATAACGTTCCAGACATCAATGTAATTACAGGTGAGTGAGTCATCAATGCTTCCATGAATTTATCATTTTACTTTTGAGGCTTTTGTCAACAGTACCATGCTCACTAGATCATGCTAGGTTTTTGCTACCAATCTATTTTAAAAATATGTATAAAAGCAATTTGTTAACAACATCCATTTGATCACATCACACTGCAACAGTTCAGTAAGATAAGTGACCGCAGTGACCTCTAGACAAGAAAAGAAGTAAGAGATAAAATCTTTGGTGTAGGATAGGAACATTGCACAGTAGACGAATAAAATCCTGATTGCACTCTAGCTATTAACTTATAAGTAGATAAAATCTTTAGTTCTAGCTAGGAAAGTGTAATGCCAACATTTTCAGCTGACGTTTCTCGACTTTAAGACACATTTCTAATCTAAAAACTATTCTTAAAAAATTTTTTTTCTATGGAGTGTGAATATAAGGGTGGTCCACACATTGGTAGGGTTGTGGTAAGCAATTTTTATAGTAGGGAATCTAGGGATAATGTTGATTGTGCCCCACCACGAATACCCTGGCAAATCAGGCAGGATCAAGATCAAGATATAAGTCTGTTATATGACATTCTCATAAGGTCATTTCGAATTGAAGTTATAGTTGTACATGGGTTTACACTTTATAATATACGGTATCTGTCAAAGAATGATGTTTTAGTGGTTTTCTATAATTTTTATACATTTCTGTTCTAGGGGTCTTAAAGGATTATTTCAGAGAACTGCCAGAACCTTTGATAACTCAGTGTTTACATCAGATGTTAATGGACGCATTTTCTGTTTGCATACCGGAGGATCCAGATGGGAATGCTAAATTAATGTTTAGTATATTGGATTGTTTACCTAAAGTAAATCGGGTAAGAATTTTTACAGTTTTTGGAAGATTGGAAAACTCAGTAAAATTTTCTCATTTATTTTGTATACATTTCAGTGTACGCTTATATTACTTATGGACCATTTGAAGTTGGTAGTTTCACAAAGTGATAGGAACAAAATGGACGCTCAGAACTTAGCACTGTGTTTTGGTCCTGTTCTTCTGGTTCATTCGGACCCAAATTCATCGATAACGGATTTTCATAAACCCGTTCAGGTTCTCAAATATTTACTTGAGATCTGGCCCTCAAAGCAGCAGGGTGAGTAAAATCCAAAAGCCATCAAATGCAACTTTTTCTCTCTTTTTTTTGTTTGTTATCGATTCAATTTTTCTGTTTTCTTTGTAAGAAAAAAAAAATTTTTAAGAATTTTTTTTTAGAAATTTTTGGGTTTTTTTTAATATGGCGGTGTTGATGGGTGCGGTGACATCATTTATAGAAAGTTCCGGAGGTGATGAAAGTAGTCAAAAGTTGCACGACAACCACTGCCAACCCGACCAACCCACCTTGGACAGTGAGCAGGTGGAAAGGAAGGAGAACGAAAGCCCGGAGGAGCATTCAGGTGGTAATTCGTGGTCGGGACAATGTTTACTGCCAGAAACATCTTGCTGAAAAAAGAAAAAAGAAAAATTAAATAAAAAAAAAAAAAAAAAACTTAAATAATAATAATTATCATAATAATAATAATAATAATACTAATAATAATAATATTAAATTGTTTGGATATACTTATAACAAATTTTATTTGTTAAGAAATATAATAATGATGATTATAACTGGTAGAAAAATTTTAGAGAAACTTTCTTTGAGATAAACTTTATCCCTGTGTGAATGATGTGCCATTGTACATTTGTATCTTGGCCTTCCCTGAATGCATTTCACTAACCAAAACGGCACTTATTGTTAGAAGTTTTGTTATTTTTGTTATAATTGTTCTTTTTCCTTCTTTTTGGGATTGCTTTGAGAAGTGAATAATAACGGCTAAAGGAATAGTCGATATTGGTAGACCAATGCAAAACAGAAAAAAATAATCGCTAATAAGTTAAAGCTAAGTAGGGGACAGTCTATGGTAATTGGTAATGGAAGGCATATGAACCGCTTGATGCACCAGTTCAAACAGCTATATTCATACTGATCATATATACTGTATATGTATATGTTTGCGTGTGAATGCAGGGGTTTACAACATCAAAAATTTTATGTCTGAATAATTTTTCTTTAATTTGTAAAGTTATCAGAACGCCTTTCAAATCAGCTTTGCGAGGGACATTGTTGGCCATTGCTACTGAGGGCGCAGTGACTCTAGTTATGGAAAATGTCGTCATCATTTCTCAAGTGGAAAAGTAAAAAATGAAGTATTCACTCTAGTTTCTACTTTTCCACTTGATGAATGATGACGTCATTTTCTAGAAAAGCGTGTTCATGTAAACTTAGTAAATGTTAAATGCATAGGCTAGGCTTTACCACTAAAGACGTTATGGTTAGTTTACATTGAACGTAACGTAACTTACAACAAAAATTTAACGTAAGTTAAGGAAAGTAACGTATGGTTTTGTTCACACTGTTTGTAGATCGTAAAGGTAAACCGACCAATTATCATTCCATCTCGTTTTTCATGCGAGCTAACGTATTGGTTGACGTAAATTCTTAAGTAAATTCTTAATCAATTTTGATGTAGGAAATTAAGTTTACGTCTTTGATTTTAAACCCACAATGCATTGCAGTGATCTTGCGTTACGGAGTGGTGTGAATTAGGGATGCACCGGATCCAAAACTCACCGGATTCCGGATGCCGAATTCCACCGGATTTATAAAAATTTAAAAAAATTTAAAAAATTTAAAAAAGTTTAAAAAATTATAAAATAATAAAATTATTATTAGACGGTTTGCGCTTTCACGAACGTAATTTTTTAATTACGAATGTTATATAAATACGAGATTTTAAAAATTAATCTCGTATTTAATTTAACATTCGTAGTATGAATATATGAGATTTATTTTTCAATTCGTTCGTATATAAGTTGATATACGAATACATTACACATGCGCAGTGTGCATCAAAATTCGCACATGCGCATTGTTCTGCAATTTGAAGCGAGCGAGGCATCCATCTTGTTTTTCATCGACTCGTTGTATTTTCGGTAGGTTTTTAGTCATCTAGGTTAGAAATTTGTTTGCAACTAACTATTTTTTATATAAACATGGCATTAGACAGACATAATTTATACATTTTCTGAATAAAGCCATGTTTCTCGTGTATTTGTTTATTTCGTTCTCGTTCGTGTTTAATTATTTCTGCAAGCGCAATCTGAAACAATGATTTTAATTATGAGACACGAGATAATTAATAAAAATGAATTTATTTCATTTTTATTAATTTATTTCACGTTCGTAATAAAATCTCGTTCGTGAAAGCGCAAACCGTCTATTAAAAGGCACTTTATTTATAATTATTATTATTTGTATACAACTAAATTTTCGACCAAATACCGAATTTTGTCT
>JH430389.1:1962-79518 GCA_000239455.1 Strigamia maritima | reverse complement strand
AGACAAAAATTAGCAAAACTCGCCAATTCGGTATTCGGTCGAAATTTTGAACAATTTCGAACCGGATATTCGGAACCAGAACATTGAAATTTCCAAATATCCGAATACCGAATATTTTATTTTCAGCCGGATTACCGGACACCGAAGCCGAATCCGGATATCCGGTGCATCTGTCAATACCAATGTGAACTAACCATAACAATCACGATTTTGTCTTCTAGTTTTTTATGTTCTCATCCGACAGTTTTGAGAATTTATTTTAGGAAAAGGAAAATTATTTAGTTTACAGAAATTTTTATTTGTTTTGATAAATTTTAAAATATATTGTTGATAAAAGTAACAAAATTGACAAAAAAGTGCATTGTTTATGAGCCTAGGTGCACTGAAATGTATTCTGAAACTCAGCATGACGTATGTAATGGCAATTGTTATAACATTTTTTTTCTTTTTTCAAACAAACTTTGCTCAGTGTATAAGAATTTTTACCAGACCAAAGATTTTTCTCTAAACTTCAACATCTAATAACTGGTGCTATATAGTTATTGATAAATCTTGGAACAAAAATAATATTCCTGATGAAAAATAAATTTCTAAAATTATAAATCTCCATTTTGTATTCTCTGAGGTGCTCTAATTCACAATTTAATTAACAACGATTTTTGTTTTAATTTTCTCTTTGATTTTTGGTCTGACAACATTAATTTATTAACACTGAAAAAAAAAACCAAAACCTTCTATAAGAAAAATTTTGCCAAAAAAAATTATAAAAAAAAACAAACAAACAAACAAGTAGAAATGAAAAATCTTAGCAACTTGTGCCTTTAATTTTAATTAATGTAGTTTGTGATGAAATGTTTCCTGTGCTAAAACTGCTTTTTCTCTTTTGTTTCATGTTTTATGTTATTTTTTTATATCTTTTGGCAAATAAAAATGTAAGTTGTGGCATTTTCAGATTAATTTATTGTCTAAAATGAATGACAATTTGGTTTAACTACTTTAAAAAATAAATAATGGATCTGGAATTATCTGAGTATAAAACAAAACAAAAGCTAAAGTATTAAATTATTGAGTAATAACATTTTAAATGGCAGTAAATCAATCTGAAAAGCTTCAAGATTGCATTTGCTGTAATTCTATTTAGTTTACTGGTACATATTATAAAGGGAGCACACTGAACATGCAATGTACACTTAAATGGAAAAAAATATATAGCTTTAATCACAAATTTGGATTCTGATTGATATTTTAAATTTGATAAAATTAAGAAAAAATTATACTCAGGGAATTAAAAAATAAATTAGAAATGAAAAAAGTCTCTTGACTTCTTTTTACTCTTTAAAAAAAGAGTTAAATAAACAAAAAACATACCAGTACAATTGTATTTGATGTCCCTATGACCCACATTTGTCTTCCATTTTGAGCCACTAGTGGCAAAAAGTGGAAATTCTGATTTTTCATTGAGACTAAGCAGCAATAATAGTTCAAAACAAAAAAACCAAAAAATTGTTTTAATTTTTTTGATATATTATTAATTGAGTTTTTAAACAATTCTTTGAGTTCCTAATACTTTTTTAACAACTGTTTTGCTAAAGGAAAAAAAAACTTAAATATATTGTCTAAAATTCTTAATGTGTTTTACATATCGTCAATGGACTAAAAAGAGTTATTAAGGGGGAGTGTGAAAAATTGATGTAAAGTTTTCATTTTATTTATTCATATTTTTCTTTTTTTATTTTGAATAAAAAAAAAAAAAAAGACGCAAAATGTCAATATTATGTATAGAGGCAAAGCTACACTGTTAAAACGAACCCTTTTTATCCTTTTTTCCAGCAGTCAATTTTACTAGTCTTGTATACGACAATTATTATTTAAAAATGTGGAAATTAAATTTATTGTCATTAATTTTCCTTTTTTTACATTTTTTTTTATTAAATGTTTAATTTTTTTCATTTCTATTTAATTGAAGACATCTTATTTCTCTCTTTGTATGTTTAGGAATTTCTATGTCTTGTTGAAAGTGTTGATAGTAGTCAAGTTGAATAAATTTCTAAGCTGGAAAAGCTACACATTTCTGTTTCAAAATTGTCTGGTGTTATATTTAATTTTGTTTGTTTCAGGAGACAAAAAGAATTTGTAAAGGAGCAGATCGGCTCACCCGCAAGTTTAATGGTGAGAATCAATAAAAGCTTACTGGGTTTTGTATAGCTATGATCAATGCACCTGACTCCGGTTCAATTCTTATTCGTGGATTTCTCATGTCGATCTTCGACATAAAGTCCATTTAATGCTAATATTCATACATTACATATGAGAAATTAACATTTCACTTGTCATGTCATGAGACAACCCAACCCACCTTGACAGCACTTCCGTTGGTGGTTGAGAGGATGTATATTTTAGCGTCATATAAAAATAGGCCAGAATATACTGGCCAATGTTTTTGTTGCTATCACATTTAGGTGCAGCCAATCGGAAGTAAGCAACTGCTATGGTTGCATGGTGGGCTGAGCTCTTGAAAAACTGTTTTGCACCAATAACCACAATAAACTCTTTAGCAGGTGCCAGATGTTCTTGCTATACAAACTGCACCGTATAAATCAACCAAGGCTTACAGTTCTGTATGTTCAAATCACCTAGGAGATCAGCAAAGGCGTATACACGACTGGACGTGACAGCAAAATTTTCTGTCGAGTATATTAAGATTCCCGCAAATTATCGACAATTTTAGAACCACTCAAGGACAGTCGACTAATTATAATGAGTTTAACAATTTATTTGTGATGTCAGCAATGACTTGAAAGCTGAAAAGTTTGTAATCCACGGAAGAATGAGAGCTGCGTCGCCCACTTTCTTATTTTAGCCAACCCAAGTAATGGGTGGTCTTTGGTTTCCACCTCTAGGCGACACCTGTTGATTACAGATCGCACCGTTTGGTAATTGATAGTATCTTAATGCACCGTAAAAAATGCACACTAAATGATGACGTTTCAATTGTGTATAGACGGACGGAAGCCTACAATCAGTGAACAATAAAAATTAATTAAAGTCACGAAAATATTCCAAAAAAAAAAAAAAAAATTTTTTTAGGGGGATTTTTCACTATACAAGTACAAACAAATTAATTTGAATAAAAACAGAAATTAAACGAGAAAAAAAAAGAGTAATTTAATGACGTCATTATGAATTTTCAGAATTCAGTCGCTGCTCGCAGGGTGGCAAAGATGCATGATGGGATGGCAGATCGACCACTTGGGTGGTCCAAACAAAAGAACATAGTTCCCCTCATTAGCGGCGTCCGTTCTCAACCTGGGTGGTCTGTTAATAGGACGCTTGGCGCACGCGTTTCAACGATTTCAGCGTAACCGAATCCTCTATATAGTTCTTGGGTTTATCGCATCACAATAGTGGCGCTCTTCTTTAGTCGGCATGTTTTAAATTCGCAAATATGACTATAGAATTCCAGCTAATCTTCGAATATTACATATTATATTTTGTTTTGCTGCAAGTTATGAATAAATTCGTGGGAATTTATTTGCAATTAAAATTTGGAGATGAATATTTCATTTCTTTCACCTGAGGTTATCAAATTATTCATTCTGACACCAGTGACATTAATGGGAAACTTGATATTGATATCTTGTTCTGAAGTGCACTTCACATGCTATAAAATATCAATGCAAAAAGATATTTTGTATAAATTTAAATTTTCCAATATATAAAGAAAAAGTTCTGGAATTAAATTTTTAAGAAAATTTAGTGTAAAAAAAACAAAAAAAAAACTCATATTTATGCCTCATGTTGGATGAAAATTAATTACATGCGATATCACAGTTTATATGGTGTTTAAAGCTGTATATGAGTAAAACATAAACAATGTTGAACAGTGTTTTAAAATGTCCAGATTTCCTGGGCTGAAGTGAAGCTAAGCAATGATGAAATAATAATATTTTGTTATGGCATATTTCAGCTTCTGCTTTTCATCTCTTCACAGCTGTTGTAGCTTAACAGCTGAAACTCTTAATAAAAATTCAATCATAATAAACAAATAAAAAAGCAAACAGTATTTGAATTGTGTGTTATATGAGAGGTTGAAAAAAATCTTCATTTTAAGTAACAACTCATCCATCTTTTCACAAATCTAGTTTTTTGATAAATGAGTGCACACACACACTTGCTGTTGAGGATGGGGAATTAGAAAAACAGGGTGTGGGGGTGTTGCATTTCATCTTGGGTGGTCTCCTGCCTATTTGCTACTAGTGCTAAATGAAAAAACTCAAAGAAGTGTTTGTAAACTGATGGTACTATACACACAAAAAGAAATTCTAACACTTGTTTGCTTTCCCATTTGTGTTTATCACTGTTGTTTGTTTCATTTTTATAAACATCCAACTGTTGATAAACAAAATGAAGATTTTATAAAAAGAATTTTTTTTATAAAATGATTGCAACATGTTGAAAAAAATATATAAAATGACTTCTACTTCAATAGAATAAAGGGATAAGTAAAACAAATGACCACTAATAAACAAATATGGCTGAATTTGTTAACTTAGCTTCCAATGGATCTGTGTGTGGTCCTATTAAATTGACAGCTCCTCTTCAGGAGGCCTTTCCAACTGCCCTTTGTGGGCACAAAGTTAGGGATCAGGTCCCACCCACCCTTGTGAGTGTGGACCCCTTGTGATGAGGCATAGGAGGGACATGGACCCCAAGAGTGCCCCCTAGAGGGAAACCCCATAACCTCCCTGGAAAAAAGGAAGTTCACAGGAGATGAAGCCATCACTGGGATGCCATAATCCCATTAAGTCTCACTTTTCTTTTTCCCCCTCTGTGTAAAGAAGAAAAAAGATTTAACAATATATGAAGTGCACTTGTTATTTTTCTTGTTTTTCCAATGCACTATAATTCCCACATTTTCCTCTATGTATTTACACTGTAAGACAATCAATTTCAGGTGGCAGAATAATTGAGGTTTGTTTGCTGCTTGCAGACTTGCAGTCGCCTGCAAATGAGTTTTAAATTATGTGAATTTTATGTTGAAAAATGGGGGATGGGGATTAATCCTTTGATGGTAATTAGTGTTTAGTGTTTAGTGTTTGGTTGTTGATACAAGGAATTAATTTTATTTTTTTTCTGTGTTGGTATTTGTTTTTGTTAATGTGGTGAGAATCATTGGGCTGAAGTAGAAATATAGAGCTATAAGAATTTCTAATGTGAAATTAAGGTGTGTTTGATGTAGACTAATTAATAACTTGTGGAAAAGAATTTTTTTAAAGATTTATTGTAGATTTTAATTAAGGGGAGTGGATATTTAAAAATAAAATATTTAAAACTGATGTATATTGAGTATTTTGATTCGACTTTTGGTGATAAATAAATAAAATAATTTTAGATCATAGAAGCAAAAAGCAGCTTATTGTGTGGACACTAATCGTGAATAAGAAGTAACAATTTATAAGGGGTAATGCACATATGAAAAGATAAAATCTGGTTCACCTTGTTTTTTTAAACCCAAGCACAAGAATTTTATACTTTTCAGAACATATTGCTTATTAGGGTTGTTTTTGTAATGTTTCCGTCATAACTGTAAAATTTAAATGGTTATAGGTATAGTTAAACTTTTATAGTGTGTTGAGCAGCAAAGCTTTAGGGGCAAAAGCCGAACTGACTGAAGAGATTTGAATTTTTTTGGTAGTAAAATAATTAATTACCATTTTTTTTAACTCCTGACTCCTGACTAAAAAAACTAATTACTGAATTTGAAATTCGATTAAACCGAACATTTTTGGTACGTACATAATTTGAGTTTGGTATTGAGTTTGAGTTTATATATATATATTAACTTTTTTCTGAGTGGATTTTATAAAGTTACAATATAATAATATGTGCATTATTATATAATTCGTAAATTGAAAAATCACAACAAAAATTTTAAATTTAGTTTTTGGTTTTTACAGCATTTGGTCATGTGAAACTCTCACATAAATAAAACCAGATTAGAAATTTAAAAAAAAATTTCCAGCATTCATATACTGTAAAATAAAGATAAACAACTCAAAAAACTCCCAACATAACCACAATTAAATAATTTTGACCAAGCAATTATATGACCATTATTATTATTATTCTCTGGAAATAAATTTCCAAACCCTTCAAATTTATTGAATTAAAAGAAGATTTTTTTATCTTTTTTTTTTTGCACTGATTAATTACAGTTAGTGGTAGATTTAATTGAAAATGGGGATTTAGTGTCGCTTGCCGGTGGAAGCAGATGAAAGCAATCCATGCAAAAAGCTATTTGGAAGTTTAATTGGGATAATTTGATGAAGTTATCGTTTGGGTTTGTCCTCTGTGGTGGGTCCTTCTTAATAACCTGTCATTAGCCAGATGCTAAGCCTTGATAATATGGTGAGGGTAAATAACCATTCTAAGAAGAAATTTATTTCGAAGGTGGCAGGCAGAGAGATATTGATGAAATTGTACCCTCCAATCAGTGCTTATCTAAAAGGAAAATCACCAAGTAGGGAGCAAGGATGGAAAGCATTTAGAAATCAAAATCACATATATTTACTTTGACAAGTCTATTTTGAAAAATGAGGTGTTTCATATTTTTATTACTGCAGGGGACCTGGGGCAAGAGTTTTGATGAGTTCATTATATTTTTTTATTATTATTTCAGTTCTATTGTACTCAAGAAACCATTAGATTCACTGTAAAATCTTCCTAAGGGGTTATAATAACCATCTAATACTATTTGTAACATTTTATCATCACATAAATTCATTAGATAAAAAATAAAAATAGAATAATTTATAAATAGAAATTGTGTAATTTTATTATAAATTATAAAAATGACATGTCTGTATAATAAGTGGTGGAAATTGAAGAAATTTAATTTTATTTTATTTAGATTTATAAACTGTTAGAATATTATTAGAAATCCATAACAAAATTTTAGACATTAGATTTCCAATAAGAATTTTCTAAATCAGCAAGACTTTGAAATTTAGAGAAATGAATGATGTACTTTCATTAATTCATTTAATGGTCTTGGCTTTTTTTGCATTAGCAAAAGTTTATGTACTTCTGGCATTACATATAGTCATCCAGAAAGCATCTATCAAATATATATCAATGCTTATACATGTATGTGGTTGGAAATATAGCAAATTTAGCAGAAACAACAGTTACCATTTGTAGTTTTGGTTTTTGCCATCATCAATGTCAATTACAAAGAATTTTCTTATTCAGGATGTCAACAGAAGTTTATACCTATATTGTGAGGTTAAACGTTTGCCATTTCCATTCCATTCCAACAGGTAGTTGGAAAGTCTGAACTGAAAGATGGATAAGAAATCAAGCTGCCATCTTTGGAGTCGTGATGAACTTGTTTTTAGGGCCACTAGGTGGCAGCATTGCTTATTCTTTTGCATTGCTTATTCCATTTTCTGCCATCTTTTGCAGGCAAAATTTATCTCACAATATTTCGTATCATAGATCTGTTGGTTTTTAAACTATTTTTTAAAAAACAATTATAAGCAATTTTAAATTTTAGTAATTCTAACGTTAACTGCTTAAAATTGTCAATTAGAATGAGTTGAGAAGTCATATTGCACTTCAAAATGTTGATTACCCATCTTTCGTTTTGACATTCTTGGATAAATCATTTAAACGAGAATAAAAACAATTACACGTGCAACTCTCTCGTTTTACATGCTAATTTGTATATAAATGAGATTCACATGTGTTTTAAACGATTTTTCTAACCATAAAATCACATTTAAAAAAACTACCTACATTTCAACTGCTTTTTTAATACAATTACTTAAACACAAAAACAAGTCTTACAATTAATGGACACTTGCATGTCCATTAATTAAACCAACTGCACTCTGCAAACAGGAAATGTCATTAATCTCCATTTTAAAAAAGAATCAAAACACCTTTTCTCCCAAGAAAACAAAGAAAAAAAAGCTTATCTCCTAACCACTCCCCTCTTATCATTCCCACTGTCACTGACAGACATGCAAAACCACATATTTCTATTTGCCAAAAACAAACCACAATATTTACCTGAATTTTACCACCACTTTAATTACACATTAGATTTACCTCAACATGTTATTTACATTGAGTGACACCTTTCCTGCAGTATAATAAGAACCACAAACAGGATTGAGCCATCCAATGCTCACGATGACGTCACAGCACTGTAACAAATTGACAGACAGACCAACTGACCACCCAAGAAGCAACCCCCATATAGCAACCATACTTGAGCCTTGCCTTGCAATGCTTGGCCAATGAGATTTGCTTGCTTGGGGTTTTTATCTCTCACTCTGTCCCCCCCTCCACTCCCCTTCTGCTCCACCCCTTCCTCTTTAAGACTTTTGCTTCTGACTGACAACACATTCAAAGTGGTCATCCAAGCAACACCATGGAATGGATTGTGGTAAGTTCACTTCATTTAGATGAAAATCTTGGCTAAAATAGTTTAAAGTTGAACAAGGTTTTGCTCAAATACACTTGCACACTGCCACCTGCTGTTTAATTGCTTTTTCTTCTGTAACAAACTGCAGATTCTATAATTTTATTTAAAATAATTAACTAAACTCACAAAAAAAAACCAACTAAAGAATTGATGAATGTTTGTTGTGATTTAATTTAGGGAAATTTTATAAATTGAAACTTTTATTTTATTTTTTTTTTTGGAAATTTAATTATTTAAATGAATTGAGTGGTATGTTTATGAAATTTAAATTAATAACTATAAGAATAACTTTAAAAAGTTATGAGTAATTAATAATTTATTGCTTTTTAATAGATGTTTTTTTATGAGGCATGAATTCATTAAAAAAATTATTAATAATTAACCATTACATTATAATATTTTTAATTTTATAATTTATTTCCACCCGAACTAAAATTAAAGTTTAAAATGATCAATGAACAAAATTTAAGTGAATGGAGTTTTAAAAAACTTCATTTTCTTGTCAACAGGTGTCTCTATCATCATTAACATTCTATGGTATCGAGCATAACACAGCGCTACACCCTGCACGATGCCTAAATTCCTACACCAGTTGTGAAGCGTGCTGACACCGGAAAATGTGTTCAAAGCCAATTCACAAATGAACTGGGAAGTAAATTTGGGCATTTGGCGAGTTAAGCTCTATTTATACTTCGTCAGCTTAAAATGTAGCCGAGCTTTAATAGTTATCACATCAAATTTATAAACTTTTTAATTTAACTGAAACAAAAAGGACCTCGATAGAGGCCATAATCTACTCGCACAAAAAGCCCGAAATGATTTATACCACCCGGGCCACCCAGTTGGTCTTGGCCTCAAACCGCAACCATGTCCACTAGTTCAAACGGGACTTGCCATTCCGAAATCTGTTAATAAATAAACTACTACGCAAGCCTCTCAAAGCCAAAAAATACAGGCTTTTCCTTATTAATAACATATTATTTATCTATTTTGTTTCTCTAACGGGACACATTTTTTTCCCCATCCTTGTACAACTTTTTTTTTAATATATATTTTATTTCTGCTCCTCTTTTTGCATCATTTTTTCTCTCTACTTGTGTGGTCTTGGCATATTGGAGATGTGGTTGCTAGGTAACTAATGTAGGGCTAGAGATACGGTAAAATCGACCAATGAGAGCGCGATTCATCTACCCATCAATCATTGCGTGGCTCCACCTCTCGAGCGAGAGCCCGGATGATAACATGGACTGCCATCGAAAACCTCACTATACTCATTCAGTGTGCCGATATCTTGGATTTGTACACAGTTCAACTAAACTTGTCGGCAATGTATGAAGTATGAATAATGGATAGCTGGTCTAACCCAGCTTTTAAAAATCTAAAGGTAAGTGCGGGGTCTGATCGTGCAAAAAACGACAAATACAACCACGAGAGTGGATAACTAGTCGGTACTAGTATAGCGCCAACATGGCCTACTAGTATTTAAGTAGGAAGTTAAGCTTTGTTTGAGTGTTTTTGAGGATATATTTGAATATTGTAAGGGTAAATGAAATTTTATGCTGTATATTTTGATGGGAATAATATTTTGAAGGTTTAATACGATGATTTTTAGTGATTTTTCGTGATTTACTAAGATTTTTGATTTTTGTTTTTAGGGATCGGATAAACTCCGACCTCGCAAATCCTCCAGATCAAAAGAAGATTGGGATTTACTCACTAGGACTAGTTGGCGAGATGCGAAAACAGCACTATCTCAGATTAATAAGGTAAGTTCTAGGGAATTTTTCTTATTTTTTTTTTTTTTTTTTTTTACTTCTTGGTTGTGGTTGTGTGGTCTTGTCTTTTTTTTTTGGTGGGGCATGTTTATTAAGCATTGTGATTGGGTAATTCGTATCACGTGATTTTGTTTATAAGATTGTGATGGAAATTAATCATGGTCGTCTAATTACTCGCTTCAGATTGATTTTTAGTAATTAAAAATCGAATTTAGTGAGTTTAACACGTGGATTTTATTTGAATGGGTGAGTTTTATAGTTAGATTAATATGTTTACAAAAATAAATTTAATTTTTATTTTATTTATTTATTTTTTTAATTGTGAAATTTTGATGATTTTTTTGTTTGTATAGTTTGTAAGAAATGATCTTTGAATGAAATTCACTTGCTAGCTACCACTTTGCTTACGTCATTTTTCAACTTTTGGCTGTTTGCCAGCCTTGACGACCACCCGCAGTTTCTTCCTGTCTTAAATCCTTTGAATACTATTTCTTTACACTTTTTATCTGAGAAAATTGTTGATCACAGTTTTGTTTACATTTTTTATTTTTTATTGCAACGTTATGTGATGCAACTCATGTCATTTTTATGAATTGTGAAGTGGAATTGGATCAATTCCATGGTCAACCTGAATTAAATATTTATTAATTTTATTTTCTTAATTTTTTTTTTTTTAAATTTTAAAAAAAAAATAATGTTAATAATTTTTTTTTCTTTTTCTTTTTTAGGGTAAAGCAACAGGGAATAAGGCAGCTTTATGGCTAAGAAGTAAACTTCAGTGTCATCTTTACAAGTTGGGATGTTTCATTCAAAAAAACGCGGGAAAAGTCTTATTTGTTGGTTTATTAATTCTTTCGACATTCTGCGTGGGATTAAAGTCTGCAACTGTTGAAACTGACATTGAAAAATTATGGATTGAAAGGTAAAAAAAAAAATAAATTTTACATTATTATTTATTTAATGTGAGGTATTCAGTGGAGAAGTATTTCCATCCAAGTTTGTTATTTTATTGGTAACTTGAACTTTGACATGGACAAAATGTAAGGAAAAACTGCCTTGAGGTTCAAGGGTGTGTAGTGACCCATGAGATTCCATTTATGGATATTTTGAAACACATTTAACTGGGTTGTTGCTTGATTATACAAAATGTATGCATTAGTCTTGCAGCTTTTTGGATGCTCAAAACATAAGGTTTTAACTTGTAATTTGTTAAGAATTGAGTATTGTAATACCAAACTCAGGTAAATTAGCATTGAAATCACATATTTGATTAATTTTGCGCAGCTATTCACCAAAATTCACCAAATGTTTCAATGAAATAATAATTTAACAAATATGGGCTAGGTATTCCACTTATGGTTTAATTCAGACTTGTTGAATGAATGAATCTCTCAGTGAGCTAATTCAGGAAATACTACACACTCCTGTAATAAAGATAAACCATGTTTATTTTTAAACTTGATCATATGCATGGAGAAAACAAACTGTATCACTAATTCAAATTTTTCCATGAAGTACCTCAAAAATTAAATTTCTTAAAAATAGTTTTGATATATAAGTTGAGGTACATTATACTTTTCATGGAGACATTGAACGCATTTATAATACTAAAAAAAGGAAATGTAAATGTGCAAAGGATGTAGAAAAGATATGAAAAAGATTGGTGAACAGTCGAAAGGCTTATGGTTTTAAGATATCAAAAATTGCCATTGAAATCAAATTATTAAGATATAGAAAACACTCGAGAAAGTATTTGTATGAAGACCGAAACGTCAAACAAAAAAACTAATGAAGTATTACTGTGTAATTACTTAAACTTGAGTTTAAATAAATAAATAAATGAATAAGTAAACTATCCAAATTTATACTGAGGATAATGCAGGATCTAGCTTGAAAATTTAGACATCAACTGTCAGGTATAGAGCACCCTGGTGCCAGTGCTTTGTATTATAAACTCATTGAATATATAAAAAAAAGATTTTTCACTTCTGGTGAGAACTAGGATTTGACACACGAAATATGAGAAAAAGGAAGGAAATTCCTTTTGACAGAAACCGGAAATTTGTAATAAAGTTGTAAAGGCGGCATCTGGCGGCGATTAATTTTTATGGATTATAAAGGTCGGTTTTCTGTGACACGCCATCTTTTTAGCGAGTGAAAAGAAGGGGAGAATAAGGCATAAGGAGCCAGGGAATAAAATCATCTTTTCTCTTGACAGCTCATACAAATAGCTATTCATCTAGGTGGCAGGGAGTGGCTGAAGGCCCACCTTCCACGCTCTGTGCGCCTCAATCATGGAGTCGCCTGCCCTGCACACACACAGCTTTGATGTCTTAATAACTTGCCATTTCTCAACCACTGCACGTACTACGCGCCGCATAATTTGCTGCACGAGCAAAACGAATATTTCTTGCAAACATTTAATATACATTTCAGGAGAAAAAGAAAACAGAAAAAAAATTAATATAAATATTAAGTAATGAGATTTTTTTATTTTTTACTGTTTATTTTTTTTTTTGAAAATTGGGTAATTGAATTTTTTTAATGATTTTCCTATGGAATTTAGGCTTAGTTTTGGGAAAATTGATTTTTTAATGGTTTTTTTTTATGAATTTTCTATGGAATTTGTGCTTTAATTTGGGAAAATTTTGATTTTATGCGAGGAAATTTATTTTTTAATGTTTTTGCTATAGAAATTAGACTTAGTTTTTGCCAGGATGAGAAAATAACAACAAAAAAAACAATGTTAAGAATTTGTTTCATAGGAAATTGGTTCCAGAACTGCACACAATTCAAGCCTAATTGCCCTGGGTTAGCCCTGGACATTGATTCATTATGAAGTAAAAATTTCAAACAACAACAACAAAACAAAAAATGAATTTCAGAACAGAAAAAAATATTTTCCATGGAAAAATAAGGCCCAAAGAAGATCAAAGGATAGTACACACTGACACTATAGTTTTTGTTGTTGATGTTGAAATTGCAGTGCTAAAACCCATGGGTTTTTATAGTCAATAAAGTGTAGAAAACTCTTCTTCTTTCCTGGAAAGATTATTTTGTGTGTTTCATGGAATTGCAGTAGTTTTGTTGCTTGTGAGATGTTGCTTCTGGAAATTGTCATGGAATTATCTCGATTCCAGTTACAGAAAATTATAGGTTGGCTTTGAACAGAGCAAGGAATGCAGGACCATCTGCTGTGTGGTGAATTTTTGAAGGACTTGGTTGGCCCAAGGAATGAGATGATGAACATTGTCTTCAACTTGAGGCACTTGGGACTCTTCAGAAACATTAAATAAATGATAAAAAAAAAGTTGTTTACCGCAATGAAATTCAACAAACAAGCTTTTTTCCTTCCATTAATTCAAGAAAAATAAAAAAAAATTTATGGCTATTTTTGAAAAATGAATATAAATTTGAAATGAGGGTGATAAAATTCTGGTCTAATGTTGCAAAAATGGCAACAATTTGAGGTTAAAGTTGGTTTTAGATGGTGGAAAAAGTGTTTAAGGAGTAGAGAATTTTGAGTGTTGACTGGCCTCAGGGTCATGCAATGGCAATGTGTGTGGTCTGATGTGGTGGTTTCCCTTTGGGCCAGGCTGACCTCACTAGTCCACTGCAGGAAACAAAGAACCAACCCTGTCTTGGTTGCAAACCCCTCATCCCTCTTTTTCCTAGTTTTAGAGCTGTTTTTCTGATTTATAGCAACTCATTATCCTTCAGTTTGTGTTAAAATTGGATTTACAGAGAATTTTTTTGGTTCTTGTTAATTTGATTATTTTTATTTATTTATTTTTTTATTTTCCAGAAGATGGCAGGTTAGAAAAAGAGATGGAATATATCAGGAAAAACTTGGGAGATGGAGCGTGGGACTCGAATCAAATCATACTGCATTTACCCAAGCAGGACGGAGCGAATATACTGCATGTGGATTCTATGTTGGCTCACCTTGATGCGGTTTTGGCCGCTACTCAAGTTCACGTGGAGATGTTTGATGCGTAAGTTGAAAAATAAATTTCTGACAACAAGAAATGGTGCGGAATTTTGTATTTCTTGCGGATGATGTTACTTCAACCCTATACAGAGAGAGAGAGAGAGAGAGAGAATAGGGTTTACCGACCTAAGCAGCTACTATGGCCATACATGCTATGCGGGGAAGTGAAAGAACCGCGCGATATAGCACGATTAAAACTCTTTACAAATTTACGATGCTGTGGTCTATAATTGCAATTTATTCTAGACCCATGAGCCATGAATGAGAAAAATTTCAAATAATTTACAATTTCTCAAGTTAAACTCATGAGCATACTCATACACAAGCACAACCTGGTGTTTAAACATGATATTATTCTACTATCACAAGTGCTTTAGCTAAAAAAAATTCCCTGAAATGATATTAAAACTCAGTCTAGCATGCAATTTTAATATTTATAATCAAATATACTTATCACATGTTCGACGTGTGAAACGGAACTGAACCAAAACCAAAAATATCCACACCAAAAAAAATTCCAGCGCTAATTAAGACGTTAAAACCCATGATGCAACACGTTGGGAATTAAGTTAAGATGGCCATTCGCAGCTCCCGAGGCGGGAACACAATTTTGAAGGCTAATGATACCTCTCTCACTCATTCATTAGACATACTAAAAGGTTAAACGGTGTTGGAGTCTGCACGCAAAGGGCTCGCAGCCATTTTTGTTTTGTTCGTCATGTAAAAGAATGTATAATTTGCTTTTCTTCTTTTCTTTTAATATTTATTCTTGATATTAAAATCATTTCTGGGGGTGTCTTGGTTCTGACAGTGTGGCTTGGGATGTGGACCACCCTGGGACGAGAGAATGGGTTTTGGCAAATGTCTGTATACATGCATTGGTGGGTTTTTAAGGATCTCTGGATGCGTGTAGGCTGGTTGCAACAAGGGATTACATGTTTTTTTTTTGGTTGGTGGGACTATGGGGTTTTGTTGGGGGGGTTTATATGGATTTGATTGGGAAAGGGATGGATGGGGTTTTTAGCTTTGGTTGGCTGGTTGGGGATTTATTGGGGTTTTTTTGTTGGTTGGGTTGCGGCCAAGTTAAAGGGAGGTAAATTTGGTCCCAATTATATTGTATTTTGGGGCTGATGTTTAAAAGGATATCCGAGGGGGCTGGTAATGAGAATGTTTATTGGCTAGGTTTTATGAATTTTTCGGGGTTTGTTGGGATTTTTGGAAGGTTTTAAACGATTTAGGAGGTTTAAATTGAATCATTGAAGAAATTTATTTTTTAATGGTGTAACTGTAACTAAAAAAATTCATCAATTAATGGTTTTCTGCAAACTATGCAATGGGTTTCTGAAAAATTCTTTCTTAGCTTTTTTTAATTTTTAAATTTTGGCGGTAAATTAAAAAATAATCGATTTTTTTAGATTTTTTTTGTAATTTCGGCTTTTTTTAATATATAAATTTTGTAATTTTTTGATAAATTTTACTGTTTTTTTGGATAAAATTTGCAGTTTTTAGATACAATTTTTAGATAAAATTTGCAGTTTTTAGATAAAATTTGCAGTTTTTAGATGAAATTTGCAGTTTTTAGATAAAATTTGCAGTTTTTAGATAAAATTTGCAGTTTTTAGATAAAATTTGCAGTTTTTAGATAAAATTTGCAGTTTTTTTGATAATACAACAAAAAAAATTCTGAATTGCTAATTGGTTTAGATTAAAAACTGATTCAGCTATATCCCTTTCTGACAGCTTAGTTAAATAACTTTCTGCACTGTAATGTTTACACAATCAAATAAACAAAATTTTTTTACTCCTTACCACCACTTCCCACACTACAAATTTAAAATTCAAATCTTTTAACACATTTATCTCCCTCTGTTTTTCAAATCAACGACATAAATAAATTTGTAACACGAACAAGAATGCCGAGAATGCATCTTGACATTGTATACAGCCAGTGTTGTTGCGTGGTAGTTGTGTGGTCCGCAGCTGAATCGTTGTGAGGGGTCGAATCCCACGACAGTCTCGGTTTCTACCTCGTGCATAGACATAACACTCGCATTGTTTTCAATTAGGGGCCTCGAGGATCCAAAAGTTGCGGTGTTTACCTTCTCTAACACCCATGTGTTTGACACATGTGTTAAAAAAATGGCAAAGAAAAATTTAAAGAAGTCGAAATTGGATGTAAACTGAGTGACAAGTGATTAGATGAAGTTTTAAAATGAGGGGTGAAAAGTTGGGAAAAAAAATCAAAATGGTTCCTCATGTAAGGGAAAAATGTGATGAATTGGGAAAACGTGGTTTCTGTCAACACTTGGATTCGTTTGCTGTTTTATTTTGGTACTAACAATTTTTTTAAAAAAATATTTTTTTTTCTTCAGTGTTTGGAAATTGAAAGATCTTTGTGTGTCACCAACTTACCCTTCTTTCGAAGATGGAGTCTTGGAACAAGTAAGTTATTAATTTTTTTGTCTATTTTCGTGTGTTTTTTGTTTTTTTTGTATATTTTTTTTTAATGAAATAATTCTAATGAAATTGCAGATATTTGAAAAATTGATGCCATGTGCCATTATAACGCCATTGGATTGCTTTTGGGAGGGTTCGAAGGTTGTTGGACCGGATTATCCCATACAAATACCGTAGGTTTTGTGTAATATATAAAGTATATCTTTTCTGACGTGAAAGAAATTGTGGTTATGTAAAAAAATTGATTTTTACCATTATAAATTTTAGTTTAAAAAAAAAAATCCATAAAAAAGATTTAAAAAATTAAAACTAACAATCATTTACTAAAATGCATGTGTCATGGAAATAGTGGGTACATTGGAAGTTGAGTTGCAGTAGAAAAAAATGGCGGTAGATCCTCAGTGGCGACCACCCACTTAGAAGCGAGCAGCTGTGTGTCATTGTGTGCAAAACCCAGTGGCACTCGCTGTTTTGAAAGGGTTATAAAGTCTTTTAAATATTAAAAAAATGTAAATTTTATGTTTATTTGATTTTTTTATTAACATTAAAATAAAAAAAAATATAAAAAAGAAAAGAAAAATTCCATGATGCAGATAGTAGTAAACAGTTTTTGGGTGTGTGTAGTAGGAATGAAGGGGAGGGGAAATGAGTAGGGGTTGGGGGTAAAGGAGAAACAGAGGAAATGGTTCCCACAAGAGAGGAAGTAGGGGTTGAAGGGGACGAGTCCCATAGGGGGTGATTGGTTGAGGAGAATCCCTGCTGTTGGACATGGAAGGTGGGCTGTGTCAGATTTGTCACTTGTGATGTCTCTTTTTGAGACAGGCACATTTTTCAGCTTTAGTTGAATGCAACTTTTCTTTTCTTTTCTTTTTTTTTTTTAGAAAAAAAAATTTGAATTTTTTTTGATTTTTTTTTGCAGTGAGTGGCATGGTGGACCAGTTCAATGGAGCAATTTAAATCCAATGGAATTATTAAAACTAATGAAATTGACATTTACATCACCATCAGATTCAATTGAGTCCTTCATGAAAAGAGTAAGTTTTTCTTTTTTTGTGGTTTTGGAAGGGTCTTAAGTGTTTATTCTAGTTCTATTCAATTTCGATAGAATGGAAATTCCATGCGTTCCACTTGCTTGCTTTTCAATCCTCTTAGGTTTTATACGCTCTTTATTTTTTTTTTAAGGTTTAGATGACGAAGGAATTTTTTTTTATGTTTACTTATCCACTTTATCTCGCCCCTCTTCTTTAAGAACCAGTTTAGGGGGAATTAATTTAATTCCAATTTAATCTTTATGAATGTTTTTATTCGTCGGAACAACTTGGCAGATGTTTTTATTTTTTTATTTTTTATTTTTTATATTAAACGGTAAAACAACGTATTTATACGTTTCGACCCACAAGTCGATTGATTCACCGCTCGGAGTTTTACTAACCAATTAATTTGTTTCTTTAAAAGGCGGGTGTCACGACAGCATATCAAGAAAAGCCGTGTCTCAATCCTTTGGACCCTGAATGCCCCAATTCAGCTCCGAATAAGAAGTCGAAATCGGTAAGTGCAAACAACGGTGAAGATAAAAGGGAAATTGGCATAAAATGCGAGCTAAACTTGTTTCTGGAAAAAATAAAAGTGGGGAACACTGCATCGAATACATCATGGCACCGTGAAATGGACCCATGACAGGCGTAGCCAGTACTGGGCACAGTAAGGGAACACATTGAAGGCTGGTGCCATGAAAAGGCTAAAAGTTTGGCGTCGGGATCTTTTGATGTCTTTTTCGACATTCCGAAAGAGGCTTTAGAAATTGTAACCAAGAAAGATTGAGTTTGAAAAAGGTGAATGACAGGAGGATGGAGGGAGAAGTGAGATTTGAGACAGCAAATTGAAATCAAAAGTTAAAAGTCAGTTCAAAGTTGTTTTTGAATGAATCGATAGTAGGAAATGTTGGGGGAAAGCAGAACTAAGTGGGATTAGATTTCAACGTAACAAGTACCTAATCAATTGGCTTATTTAATTTATTTTATTACAAATTTGATATTTTTTATTTAATATCTTGATAGTGCTGAATCCTGCTGATAAATATCAAGAATATTCAAAACAAAATTTAAGACATTTTTGGTAAATTTATACCAAATTTAAGACATTTTTGGTAAATTTATACCAAATTTAAGACATTTTTGGTAAATTTATACCAAATTTAAGACATTTTTGGTAAATTTATACCAAATTTAAGACATTTTTGGTAAATTTATACCAAATTTAAGACATTTTTGGTAAATTTATACCAAATTTAAGACATTTTTGGCAAATTTACACACAATTTAGAAATTTTTGATAATATCACAATTTTGTTTATAAAAAAAACTGGGGCCCCCAGCTTGGATTGCGTGATTTGTTTTCCCAAAACCGCCTCTTCAAAATTGAAACTACAAAATTACATCATCTTATATCTGATTTTGATTTGTCTATTCAAACCCCATGTAGCCTGACCCAAGCAAGACTCTTAACAATAGGGGCCAGCAGTAGTTACGGGGTTGTTGCCTGGAATTTTAAATTCTAGGCTACAACTATTAAAAACCAGAAACCAGTTTGCAGCCTTTATTTACTGATACATGTTTTGACACTTACAAAAGAGTTAAACTTTTTCACTCATTCCTACTCTATATCTAATTATCTATCTATTTATTCCAGCTCCCAGATGTTTCCACAGAACTAAATGGCGGCTGCAAAGGTGTGGCGGCACGATACATGCATTGGCCGGAGGAACTGATAGTCGGTGGTGTGAAAAAAAACAGAACTGGACACATAATGAGGTAATAAAATGATACATCCTGTTTCATTAAAATTATTTATCTTTAATTGTCCCGAATTTTATTACAGAGCCAAAGCCATTCAAACGATTATTCCATTAATGGGCGAACGACAGATGCACGAGTTTTGGAAGGATAATTACAAAGTCCACAATTTGAATTGGAACGAGGAGAAAGCGAAAGAGATCATCGAGACGTGGCAAAGAAAATTTGCCAGCGAAGTTCAGAAGCACGTCGCGGTGTCCAATTTGACGAAACATCAGCGAATAACGGCTTTTTCGACAACTTCGCTTTCTGATATTTTGAGGGATTTTTCCGAGATTAATGTAACTAAAATTGTTTTAGGATATTTATTTATGGTAAGATTGATATTAAATTTTATTTTTTTCAATTTTTTGGTTGTTAAAATGTTTTTTTGTTTTGTTTTTAGCTTATTTATACATGTGTGTCGCTTTTACGGTGGTCCAATGTGGTTCATTCGCAAAGCGGGATTGGGTTGGTTGGTGTGTTATTAGTGGCCATGTCCATTGCTGCGGGATTGGGGTTCTGTGCGCTTATTGGAATTACGTTTAATGCATCTACAACTCAGGTAATTTATTAATTTTTTTTATTTTTTGATATTTGTTTATTGAAATTGTGCGTTTTTGTTGTAGATTGTGCCATTTCTTGCATTGGGACTTGGTGTTGATGATATTTTTTTACTTACTCACACGTATGCTGAAAATGTCACCAATGAAATTTCTGTAGAGGTAAAAAATATTTTTAATATTTAAATATTTATTATATTTTATCACATTCTTCTTTTTCCTTTAATTTTTTATCTTGGATTTTAAGATACAAGGTATGTGGGAAAGTCAATAATAGACAAGATATTTAATTTAATTAATATCTCGTGATTTTTGGAATTTCCTAATTTTTTTTTTAAGTTTAAAAAAAACTTTCCTTGCTTAATACATTCAAAAATAGATTTAATTTGACACATTTTAAGCACACATTTGCAAAATGATTGTCACCTAATCCATCAATTTTTAAAAAAAATTTAATTTTTTCTGACAGGAAATTATCTTTAACATCTGGCTTCTCACCAAATATGTTTTTAAAAATTAAAAAAAAAAATTATTACCAACATATGAAAATCCCTAAGGACTTGTTTTCACTTTTTTTTTTTATTTTTAATTTTTTTTAGGAAGAAACCGGTGAATGTTTGAAGCAGACAGGATTGAGCATCTTATTAACTTCAGTCAGCAACATGTTTGCATTCTTTGCAGCTGCCATAATCCCCATTCCAGCTCTTCGCGCTTTCGCACTCCAAGCCGGCATATTAACAGTCTTCAATATCTCATCGTCACTATTGATATTCCCAGCCGTGGTCAGTTTGGATTTACGACGAAGGGAGTCGAAACGCATCGATATTTTCTGCTGCTTCGCGAGGTAAAACATTAAAAAACAGCAAAAGACGAATTGAAAATTAATTTTTTGTATTTTTTTCAGTTCACAAACGGAAAAAACAACGAAAAATACTCCAATTTTACCAACAGTTGACCCCGCTGCGAAACGTCATCAAACTGTCACTCGTACTGTCTCGCCGGACGGTCATCACGTGACGACAGTTCTTGCTCAGGACGATTCGTGGCCCGTACAAGTCTCATCTTCGCCATCGGTCGAATCGCTGGCCACAACTTGCAATTCGACGTCAACCAGAGAGTTGGTGGCGGACAAAGGGGATAGTTTTAAGGACCGCTGGCTCTATGGTTGTTTAGATACTCAAAATCAGTGTTACGTCTGGTCGTTAACGTGTTTTGCGAGGGATTTTTATGGACCGAATCTTCAGAAAACACCTGTTAAGGTATAAAATTAATGAATAATTTTTTAAAATTTGTATTGATAATGTTTGTTTAATTTTCAGGTTTTATCGATGTTGGGTTTCATCTGTCTGTTGGCTTTGAGCATTTGGGGCGCGTTACGGGTATCGAACGGTTTGGATTTAACGGATATCGTGCCGCACGATTCGAGCGAATATCGGTTTCTCCACGCCCAGAATGAATTTTTCGGCTTTTACAACATGTTTGCGGTGACTCAGGGAAATTTTGAATACCCAACCAATCAGAAACTGTTGCAAGAATACCACGATGCTTTTGTAAGAGTGGAAAATGTCGTCAAAAACGATGATGGCGGGCTGCCCGATTTTTGGCTCAGCATGTTCCGCCAATGGCTGAAAGGTAATTTTACAAAAATACATAATGATTTTGAATTTTTATGAACATAAATTCCATTTTATATAGGCTTACAAGACGCATTTGACGAAGATTGGACTAACGGATGCATCTCCCAAGAATGGTGGTACAAAAACGCATCTTCAGATGGCGTTTTGGCGTATAAACTTTTAGTACAAACGGGGCAAGTGGATAACCCAGTGGACAAATCACTCGTAAGATTTTTTTTAAATTTTTTAATTTACTTCAAAAAAATAATAATGAAAATTTTCTTTTTCCTAGGTGACTAAAGTTCGTTTAGTCAACGACGACGGGATCATCAACCCCAAAGCTTTTTATAACTACTTAACTGCATGGGTGTCCAATGACCCGCTCATCTACTCCGCATCAATGGCTAACTTACGTCCCGAGCCAAAAATGTGGATTCACGATGCCCGAGACTACGAACTAAAAATTGGCAAATCTCAGCCTTTAGTTTACACTCAATTACCGTTCTACCTCAATAAACTGAGCACCACCGAGCAAGTGACTACGACCATTGAAGCAGTGCGGGACATTTGCCAGCGCTTCGAACAACGGGGACTCCCGAATTTCCCAACAGGGATCCCTTTTACTTATTGGGAACAGTACCTGAGTCTTCGATTTCATCTTTTCCTCGCTCTATTATGTGTTTTGGCCGCCATTTTCATTGTACTTTCGGTGGTTCTTGTGAATCCTTGGGCGGCGATGTTAGTGGTTCTTGTGTTGGCGGCCATTGTGCTTCAGTTGTACGGTTTCATGGGGATGATAGGCGTCAGGTTAAGTGCTGTACCTGCTGTTATTCTTATTGTGGCGGTGGGGATTGGAGTCGAGTTTACTGTTCATGTTTGTGTGGTAAGAGAATGAGTTATTTTTGTTTTATTTTGTAGTTTCTAATTTTTTTCATTTTTTTTAGGGTTTTTTGACAAGTATTGGTAGCAGGAGTAGACGGATATGTATGTCGTTGGAGCATACATTTGCTCCCGTTGTGCATGGTGGTTTGTCGACGCTTTTAGGGGTTTTGATGCTCGCTTTTTCCGAGTTTGATTTTATTGTCAGGTAAATTTAATCAATATGTTTTTGGTGAATTATGATAAATTTTAACGGAATTCAAGAATTATTTGTTAATTTTCAACAAAATTTAAAAATTATTTGTTAATTTCCAACTAAATTCAAATATTTTCTAACAAAATAAATGTAAAAATGCAAATATTTAATTTTTTTATCTTTTTCTAGGTATTTTTTCTATGTATTGTGCGCTTTAGTAGTCATTGGATTAATCAACGGTCTTTTATTTTTTCCAATTTTATTATCCTTAATTGGACCTTCCGCTGAGGTATTTATAGAATTTTATTTAAATAAAAATTCTAAGTTAAGTACTAATTTTTTAAATCCATTCTAAAAGGTCATTCCAAAAGACAATCCTGACAGGATAGCGACACCCACACCTGAACCATCACCACCACGAGTGAGGTACAAATGCAAGAAAAACAAGGCGGATTTGCAACAAAACAGGCGCATGTATCCGTCTGAAATATCGTTGTCGACGATAACCGAAGAACCGCCATCGTGGCAATCATCACACGAAATCGTAGTTCAACCGGAAGTAGTTGTGGAAACAACTACATCGTATCCTCGTAACGAAGATAAAAATGATGAAGTAATAATTTACAGCAAAACATTTTTTTAACAAGAGTTTAATTGAATTTGTTTGTTTTGTTTTAGGATTCTTCCAGTACAAATGTTCCAAATTATCCAACGGCCGTAACAACGAAAGTGACTGCAACCGCTAAGGTTAAAGTGGAAGTTCACACACCTTTTCCAAGTGATTTATATATTTTTTAAATTATTTAGTTCAAATTTTTAATGTATTTTAATTTTTTTAGTGGGTGTGAATAGAGAATCAAATTACAAACACAAGAAGAGAAAAGATGACGAAAGAAGATGAGATTTTGTTTTAAAAAAAGACATCATTATTTAATTTATAAAGTGAAATGGATAAATTGTAAATGATAATTTGTAATTTTGTATAAGAGTGGTTTTTTATTGTTAATTTTTTAATTTATTTTGTGTTTTTTTTCTTTTAATTGAAGATGGCTGGTTTTTTGTATGTTTTATAATATTTTGATGAGATTTTTGTCCCGTTAAGGCAGCTTTTTGTATCAGTATTTTATTTTTTAAGAAAAAAAAGTATTTGTTTACAATTTTTACATGAATGTACAACTACAATGTTGTTCATTCTGGATAATTTATTGTTTTGCAATTTTTTTTTTTTTAAATTATCATGTTTTTTTATTGTTTATTTTTGTAAATATTTGAACTCATTTCATCATTGTATAGTTCGTTCTGTAACAAATTTAATAATATATTGACAATATGCTAAAATGTAATTTGTATAAACAATATGATTGTTTCTAATAGAAAATTATAAAAATAAAAACAAACGAGTGAAAATAAATTCATTTCTGCCACTACAATAGTTAAATTAGTACTTTCCTTCATCATCACAAGACTGACACAGCACGAACACAACAACAACAGTCGTCGTTGTGTTCGTGGACACAGCGTGGCGTCACGGAAACGGCAGTAATCTCGATTGTTCTTGCTCACGATAACGAGAGAAAAACCTGCTAATTTATACCTGTTGGGAGGGTCACGTGACTGACAGAAATCAATGCGCGACATAATTTGCATATATCGTACAAGCAATTTGTTTATCTTTATACGGATAGGCTGGTGAATAATATTAGTAGAAATATTAAAAAGAAAACTTGATGAATTTTATTATTGAGTCTTTGATGCCACACATGCAAATTGTCGTTTTTAATCTATCAAGTTCTAATAAAAGTTGTTTCGGAAACTAAAACCTTCAATTCTTAGAATTAAATTATTATTTATTATTAAGCTTCAATTTAACAGTTTTTAATTTTATTTACGTTTTTCTTTTCATGCAAAATAAGTTTTATGTTGTTTGTTGTTCACGTTTTAACATCGTTTAAGAATCTTCTCTATTAATGTTGCTGAATTTGTAACACTTGAGTGCTAACCATTTATATTTTTTAAAAAACTGACGAGCAATTATTTATAATTGCTTAATTACAGAGTAAAAAAATATTAACGGTTATTAAACTAACAAAAGCTAATGAACTTAAAAAAAATCACCTTAATTATAATTAAAGTTATTTACAGACATAAGCATGCTTTTATTTCTTAATTTTTATTTACCATTTTTTACAAGTACAAGAAGTAACAAATTAATTTTTGCGTGCGTGAGAACACATTCTCAATTATAAATTGATCAAATTGATTCGCACGAGTGAGTCAGTGAGATTAGACGAATTTTAAAATTAAAACAAATTCTCAATTCCAAATTGATTGCGTCATCAAAATAAAACATTTTTATTTTATAAATATTTAAAAATTAATAATTAATTATATAGTTTTATAAAACATGTTTTTACTCGTAAATTTGCTATTTTCTTCATGTAATACACTATGTCATAAAATTTTATTTGGGTTTCTATTGTAAATGGGATAAGTGTACCGTAATAGATAATAGAAAATATCCAAATTAGTCTACATGTATGCAAATTTTACACGTGACCTCCCATAACAGTATAAATAAGAGCAATTTTTAATCTAAATCAGTTATACTCGTTTACTCGTTGACTGTAGTAGAATGGATCAAATAAATGATGTCGCGATTTCATTCTCTGCTACCGGTAGCGAAATCCAAGCGAGTTATAGTAAAGAAGCTGAAATCGGTAAGTATTTTAGTTACTTTTTTGGCCCTCGCCCCCGCCGCCGGCGAGGGCGCCGTCGGTGACGAACATGATTTGCAAAAAGCCATAAATGCTTGTTTGTAAGGATTTTTATTATTATTATCTTTTTTTTAAATTATAGCATAAATTAATTTTTTTAAAAAATAGGCGTAGTGTGTATACACACCGGCCATTTTCAGATGTCATTAATGTTAAGTTAGATTTAGATAATATCGCGGCTAAAGTAATAACACTGACGGCTGAAATGGCAACACTGAAGGATGAATTATACAAAAATGAAGTAGAAGCGTCCAAAAAAAATGAAATGTATGCGTCGAAAGAAAGTGAAAAGGCTAATTGGGGTGTAGGCATCTGGTCGACAGTCGTTTCGTCAACAGTCATCTGGTCGACAGTGACCACATGCATCTGGTCGACTGGTGTTTGGTCGACAGCCGTCTCTAATTCCGACATTCTTCGCGATATCACATTCCCGCAACTGGAAAGTCTTTCGCACGAGGTGAAATCGAGTGAAATCGGTGAATTCATTATTCTACTCTTAACGTGGCAGTTGAAGACATCCGAAGACGTATCGGATTTAATAGACAAATTCGACATTAATACAATGACGGATTACTCGCTTCGCAAGTTTCTATCGTCCGATGTTGTTATTGAGTCACCAGTCTACGATTTATTGAGCAGAAGGGCCAGATCCAAATGGCTGAAATTGGCTTTGCCAGAAGTTAAAATTTTTGCATTAAAACGTAATAGACTGTGCTTAATGTTGAAGGAATCGGTGAACCATAGGAGTGAGTCCGCCTACAAACATGAACAATTCTACATTTGGTGACATGTGCCATGCAATTTCACGGTTCGGAGAGGTGTTTGAGTTCACGTTTTTGATAGAACGTTCGGAATTCCATGCAGAATACTTAAATGCAGGTATGCTGTCGCTGTACAAACAATTCATTGCAATAAATTGTGATAGTAAAATATCGTGGGCAGCTGCGAATCGCAAAGAGATCTTCTTCAGACAAACGGATACGGCTTATTCGTGTTTTAATTTTGATTCGAAGACCTGGAGTACGTTCGGTGGTGTAACTGGGGAAATACTTATGGCAACTGAGGATGGAAGATATGTGTTCGATGTCGATGATCGGTTCATTCAAATTGTTGATTCCAAATTGGCGAGTAATTGCGTGATGAAAGAGAAATTAGTGGGGAATTGGAAAAGTATGAAATGTAAAAGTCAGCACTCGAATTTTGCCGAAAAATTAATTTTTTATCAAAAATCTTCTTCCGGATGCAGTTTATTGATTTATGAAATTGAAAGTGATCGTTGGCGTGTCGTTTCGATGGAAAAAATTACGGGTGATGTGATTATGAACGTTTCTTACGATGACGACTGTCTAATATTCGAAAAAACAAGTGTTGCGTATAATGTGTATTCTTTGAAAACTAAGCTGAGAGTTAACGAATACGTCATACCGGAAGATTACGACCGTTTCTATTTCAGCGTCGATTTTGAGGTGAATGTTAGGTATCCGTTGTTGGATGAACCGTGGCATCTAGATTTGAATAATTATGAACCGTAGCAACATACTTTGTTCAAAATTAGAGCTTGAATGATATTATAGTATGCAATAAAAATGATGTTTCAAATTGAGATGTGGTTGGTTTTATTGCTGGTTTATTGTGTTTTTTTGCTAATTGTTATGTATAAATTAATGGCTTATAAAAAAATACCTGCAAATTTCATTGATTGAATTTCTTACATTGCCACATGATTTAATGAATTTGCTTGCTAATCTCGCCCATTTTCTTTGTAAGTGTTGCAAAATTGCTCGTGCTCGTGATCGTGCAGCGAATATCATATAATTATAAAATATAAAATTATAAGCACGAGAGAGAAAAATACATTTGTGATCATTAATTAGGTATATTTTTTAGTTCAGCATATTTTTATTTAGGCCGCTATAAATATATTGATAGTGCTGAATCTTGCTGATAAATATCAAGAATATTCAAAACAAAATTTAAGACTTTTTTGGTAAATTTATACCAAATTTAAGATATTTTTGGCAAATTTACACCAAATTTAAGATAATTTGGCAAATTTACACCAAATTTAAGATATTTTTGGCAAATTTACACCAAATTTAAGACATTTTTGGTAAATTTATACCAAATTTAAGACATTTTTGGTAAATTAACACTAAATTTAAAGACGTTTTTGATTTTTTGTAAATTTATATCAAATTTAAAGGTCAAGTGCAATCTAAAATTTAATTTTAATGTGTGTTTTATTGTTGAGTATTTATTATTTTATAAACAAAACAAAATGTCTAGTTGGCTCGCCTTGTTTGTCATGCAATGCATCATGGTCGAGCAAGGATTGAATGACGTCCACCAGTTCTGATTGTTAACAAAATAATCATCCGAGCATGCGCATATTCACGCGCATGCTCAGAGAGTTGAAATTCGTCCAAACCTGAGAACTAGTTCTGGATCATTTGAGTTTTAGGATTGGGAACGTCATTCGACCATGATGCTTTGCATTGTGGAGAAGGAATATTTGAATTGTTATATAATAATAAATATGCAACACTAAAATATTTTAAAAAATTAACACTCTTTCATACATTAAAATTAAATTTTAGACTGCACTTGACCTTTAAGATATTTTTAATTTAGAAATTTTTGATAATATCACAATTTTGTTTATAAAAAAACTGGGGCCCCCAGTTTGGATTGCGTGATTTGTTTCTCCAAAACCGCCTCTTCAAAATTGAAACTACAAAATTACATCATTTTATATCTTATATCAAACCCCATGTAGCCTGACCCAAGCAAGACTTCTTAACAATAGGGGCCAGCAGTAGTTACGGGGTTGTTGCCTGGAATTTTAAATTCTAGGCTACAACTATTAAAAACCAGAAACCAGTTTGCAGCCTTTATTTACTGATACATGTTTTGACACTTACAAAAGAGTTAAACTTTTTCACTCATTTCTACTTTATATCTAATTATCTATCTATTTATTCCAGCTCCTAGATGTTTCCACAGAACTAAATGGCGGCTGCAAAGGTGTGGCGGCACGATACATGCATTGGCCGGAGGAACTGATAGTCGGTGGTGTGAAAAAAAACAGAACTGGACACATAATGAGGTAATAAAATGATACATCCTGTTTCATTAAAATTATTTATCTTTAATTGTCCCGAATACATAATTTTATTACAGAGCCAAAGCCATTCAAACGATTATTCCATTAATGGGCGAACGACAGATGCACGAGTTTTGGAAGGATAATTATAAAGTTCACAATTTGAATTGGAACGAGGAGAAAGCGAAAGAGATCATCGAGACGTGGCAAAGAAAATTTGCCAGCGAAGTTCAGAAG
The DNA here is from genome assembly GCA_000239455.1 of Strigamia maritima. Taxonomy (NCBI): domain Eukaryota; kingdom Metazoa; phylum Arthropoda; class Chilopoda; order Geophilomorpha; family Linotaeniidae; genus Strigamia; species Strigamia maritima. Next base: position 50,605 of record JH430389.1, on the reverse strand, counting down.
CACGTCGCGGTGTCCAATTTGACGAAACATCAGCGAATAACGGTTTTTTCGACAACTTCGCTTTCTGATATTTTGAGGGATTTTTCCGAGATTAATGTCTTCAAGTGACGTTTATGGCAAAAACGTTACTTTAAGACAGTTAAGTCGAAAAAGTTAAGATATCTAAATGAATTTGAACGCAGCTATGACATAAGATTTGAAAATCAATGGCTTTAATAAAAATAAAAAACATCCATTTAAAGGCTTTAATATTCTCATCACATCCGTACTTGGTAGCGTCTGGGCCGGGACTAAGAACCCAGATGCCATTGGATGTGGTGAGAACATTAAAGCCTTTGATTTTCCAATCTTATTTCAATGTGTTCTCGTGTTATTTTCTTATATAAAATCACCTGAGGCTGAGGTAACATGTAGTAGTTTTAAGTTTCCAAGTTTCCCCACTAGCGGTTATTTGCCAAAGGGATTTAATTATCCATGGCAACGAAGTGATGTCTGTTGTTTAATAAATGACATCAAGTGGTGAATGAGGTGGAGTAGTGGTGAATATAACATTCAGTCTCAGATTCTGTTGGAGTTCTAGCTTAATGGTAAAGCACTCAACCCGGGGATCTGGGTTCCGGGAGTCTGGGCGTCTGGGCTGTTTGTTTTTCACCAAGTACGGATGTGATGAGAACATTAAAGCCATTGATTTTCCAATCTTATAGTAAATTTCCCACTTGACCACTTTATAATTTGTAAACTTTTGTCCTTCTAAATAGAGAAACTCGACATATTCTAGAAATATTTCAGTATTTATATTTTGTTTGTATATTTCGAATTAGCTTATAAGTGAAACGTACCCATATTCCTATAGAGTGTAGCTGGAGAATTGGCCAACAAAATTTGTTGGCCATTTGTGGTGTGACATACGTTTATTTTGTAATTTAATAAATTAACTTAAAATTTAATTATGACTGTTAGTGGATTATTTTATTTAGTCTAGTCTATCGGTTCTCCGTGTGTGCGATGGATCGAAAATTAGCATAAAACACAATTGCGATTTGATTAATTTATTAATTGAAAATAACACTAAAACTAAACAATACAATTTGGCAAGAACAATTCAAATCTCTTACTATGAAATAGCGAACTCCATTGTTAAATGGAGTTCGGGTTTGATCGGGGAGCTTTATCGGCGCACTTCTCCTTCTCGCACCGCGTGTTTTGGTCGGCTGACACACGCGTGGCCGTCAACAAAATTGTGATGATACATCTGATTAGGAAGTGTGGGGCGTTTTTTTCAATAATAACATCAAAACTTACATCAGGAGATTGCCATCCGCTATCTCCAAAACAAATAAGTCGTAGCCAAATATCTCCAATTAGAACGTCGTAGAGAATTATTTGTGTTAAATTCTTTGTTTCAAATATTGGACACAAATATTAAAATAGAAAATGATGTTTAAGTTAAGATGGACTCTTAGCTACGAAAATGTTGAACTCATTATACCTATCAAATGGTGGACATAGACTCCTAGCTATCTATCAACATGGATTCAAATAAAATCAACAATGTCGTACCATCATCACATTAATTAGAAACTCCTCATCTCCAACATTTATACTTTATAGATACACGAATTATACCAGTAGTTGTATTTGCAATTACATTAGTAGCGCATTTGAATTGCACTCAGCCAATTGGTTTATGTTGTTATAGTAACAACACAAACAAATTTGATTTTTGCTCCATAATATTTTCTGAAACAACGAAGAAAATATATGGTACGCATTCACTGGTAGGCTAAAATATACAATAATTTACTTTACAGACAAAACATTTGTATATTACAGCAATAATGTAGAACCAGTAACATACTAACATTAAACTTGTGTATATTTTAAAACATTTTAATCTCTACGAATTTTGCGAAAATCAATTTGAGTGCACATTTACCATAAAGCGGTAAAATTGTGAGTTTAAAGGGTATACGACATCACAGTTTTTATTGTTCCATTGGATCAAGCATCATTTAAAACTCTTAAAAGTAATTCACAAAAATTTTTAAAAAATTTTGTTATGCCTAAATCAACAAAATGAGCAGACGACAGCTGCAGAAAAAACGCGAGATAAAAGCGAGACCGATTCGAGAATGCACGAGATTTGTTTCGTCACAGCAGGTATCCAAAATAAAAATGGCTGACAACAATGAAACAGCCAGGAAAGCAGTAACGTTGTCAGAATCATCGTCACTGCTCTCCTGGCTGTTTCGTGACGAATTTTCAATGACGAAATAAATCTCGTGCATTGTCGAATCGGTCCCGCTTTTCTCTCGCGTTTTTACTGTTGCTCATTTTGTTGATGTCGGAAGTAAATTTAGACATTACTTTTAAGGGTTTTAAATGATGCTTAATCCAATGGAACAATAACACAACTGTGATGTCGTAAACCATTTAAATAAATAAATTTTTTATTATGCAGTATTTTCGAGTGTATTACACTCATTTCATTACAATAAACAATAGTCTCATTTTGTAATTTTTGGAAATGCACACCTGTATGGACAAATGTATTGACTTATTTGTATGACACGAAATGAAAGTCAATTACATTTAATTATGCTCATGTTTGGAATCGAGTTCTATGAAAATTTGCGATCAATTACATTTTCTATTATTGCCACGAAAAACAATTAAATGTATCATTATATTGTTTTTATTCAGTGTGCAATTTTTGTTTGTTATTATAGTTACATTAAAAACCCTCACGCACGGTTGGAATAATATAGTCCTGTGGCACGGTACGCGGATTTTAGGATGTATTTATCTGCATTTACATGTAAGCGGAACTCGGAAGAACTTATGAAACATGTTTTATTTATTTTTTATACTTGTATATCTAGTTAGCTGTGTTAGCTACCTAACTGCTGCAAATCTTTACCTTGTTTGTCCCAAAATTGCCATGCTAATTTCTTTTCTGGAAAATGGTAAAGAAATATTATTTTCTTTTATTTTACAGTTATTACTTATTTTATTCTAGATATATTGTCGAAAAATATTTCAGATGTGAGTTAATCGAAACTAGAGTTAAAGTTCAAGTGCTGTCAAAAATTTAATTTTAATACGTGAAAGATTCTTAATAATAGACGGTTTGCGCTTTCACGAACGAGATTTAATTACGAGACACGAGATAATTAATAAATATGAAATAAATTCATTTTTATTAATTATCTCGTGTCTCGTAATTATTAAAATTGTTTCAGATTGCGCTTGCACAAACAATCAAACACGAACGAAACGAAATAAACAAATGAACAAGAAACATGGCTTGCTCAAAAATTGTAATATTCTAGTGTAAATTATGTGTGTTAAATGGCATGTTTGTATAAAAAATAGTTATTTGCAAACAAATTACTAACCTGGATGACTAAACACACCGAAAATACAACGAGCCGATGAAAATCGAGATGGATGCCGCGCTCGCTTCAAATTGCAGAACAATGCGCATGTGCGAAGTTTTGTGCACACTGCGCATGTGCAGAGCATTCGTATTATCAACTAATATACGAACGAATTGAAAAATAAATCTCGTATATTCGTAATACGAATGTTAAATTAAATACGAGAGTTATTTTTAAAATCTCGTATTTATTTAACATTCGTAATTAAAAAAATTACGTTCGTGAAAGCGCAAACCGTCTAATGCAATGCTAACAACGAGTTTTATTTTATTTTTCGATGTAATCTATTATATTCCATCGAAAAATTCAGACTCTAATAGGGATCTTGTAGAATTGAAATTAAAAATTCTAATTAGGAATTAATAACTTATTGGGTGAAAACTTGGCACAATCCGATTCTTCAAGATCTTTATTTATCTTTTCATGTTTGTCTTTTACTTTATCTAAAGATATTTCTAGATGAGACCATTTATTTCCCTGAGAGAGGAAAATAAAACGGTGACATTGGAAGGTTATATCGGACATATTTTCTCTATTTTCCACGAGGAATTTAATATTAGGTATAATGTTAAAGGTCAAGTGCAATCAAAAATTTAATTTTAATATGTGAAAGAGTGTTAACAATAACATGTATTTCATTTTTTAAAATATTTTATTGTTGAATATTTATTATTTTATAAACAAAACAATGTCTAGTTGACTCGCCTTGTTTGTCATGCAATGCATCATGGTGGAGCAAGGTTTGAATGACGTCACCAGTTCTGATTGTTAACAAAATAACCATCTGAGCATGCGCATATTCATGCGCATGCTCAGAGAGTTGAAATTCGACTAAACCTGAGAACTAGTTCTGGATCATTTGAATTTTAGAATTGGAAACGTCATTTGACCATGATGCTTTGCATTGTGAAGAAGGAATATTGGAATTGTTATATAATAATAAATATGCAACAATAAAATATTTAAAAAAATGAAATATATGTTATTGTTAACACTCTTTCACACATAAAAATTCAATTTTAGACTGCACTTGACCTTTAACTTAAAAGTGAAGGTCGTTTTATATTTCAATATTGGGTATTATTAGCTTTGCAATGATGAAAACTAAAGATGGTCAATTTGTTACGATTGCTGAGTCTGGAAATTGGACTGGGATGATGGGTGAGATCATACATGGAGTAAGTATTATACAGATCCTCGAGAAAATAATCAGAGCATTTATACTGAGATTAGATACTAAATTTCTACTATTCAGACGGCAGATATTGTCGCTTATCTGGGTATTACTAGAAGCAGAAGAGATTATATTGACTTTTCTTTTTCATTAATTGAAAATCAATTTGACATTTTATATCGAAAATTAGATTTTCGAGAATGGACTTTAACTTACTTTCTGGAAGTATTCACCAAGAAACTGTGGCTGAGCATCTTTGCAATCAACTTGATAATTTTGTTGGCTTTTTCCATTGGCAATTCTTTTGCTTTGAGTTTTATGTGTTTTGTTAATCAAATTCTTCTTTGTTGGCCAATTGTCTTAGTTGGTATGTATTTCTAAAGCCTAGTTTCTATGCGTGCGTTAAAGCAGCAAAGCACCATCTGGTCTTTCGTGCTTGGGCAGTGCGCTAACGTTGAATTGTTTCAACTTCATCCCCACATACGCTAACGTGCTGAAAAGCATAGCGCGTTAACGCGTCCATGAGAACCAGGTTTTAGTGTCGTTATCTTTAGACCAATTGACTGAAAATGCATTATTGTTGGTTGTTTTAGGGAATTTGTCATTACCATCAATGCATTCTACGAAATTTTGTATTTTCATTTATGTTATTTTTTCACTGCTACTTTTGTCCATTTACTCATCATTGCTGACTGCTTTGTTTGCAACGAGCAAAATCAAAATTCCATTTCACTCAATAGACGAAATGGTTTATGATACTAACTATACTTACCTGTTGTCTTAGCTGGTTCGGGAGATGAACACCATTTTAAGGTAAAATTTAATAAATAAATAAACAAATAAATAAACAAATTATTTATTTTTATTAGACTACTTATAGAAATAAGCCATATATAAGTATTAACAGTGTTAAGAAAGGGTTTGATGCAGTATACGGACAAAAAGCTGGATTTATTACTATTAAAACAATTGCAGCAATATTAATTAGCAGTAGAAACTGCAGTTTTACATTTGCATCTAAGCCTTTGTATAGCATAAAAATGTCACTTGCTTTTTCAAAGAAATTTGCTCACAAGAAGTTTTTCAATCACAGGTAATTTACTTTAGTGAATTTTTTTCTCAATTTTTTACAATGCTATGAAAAACATTTTTAATGCTTTTAGAATTTTACGGCTTAAGGATTTGGGTTTACTACACTTCTTATACAATCGCTACGTGTCCATGTGGCAAGACTGTGATGAAAATAATTTGTTCTATCCAATTTCCTTTGCTCAAATGCTGGGTCCAATAGTTTTGTTTACATCTGGAGTAATGTTGTCAATTGTAATTGGGTTGTTAGAGGTTTTAGTAGTCAGATGCAGAAAAACAGATTTTGAGTAAGAAACTTGTGGTTAAAATTTTGAAAGAATTACCTGATGTTGATAATATTTTTGAATGAACAATTTTCTACAAATTTGAGCTGAAACACTTAACTTTTGTAATTCTGTATATGCCATTTTTTTGCGTGCTTTTTTGATTAATTATTATTATTGATTGGGCAGATTGGACTTTTAGCTAACAAGAAACTCAATAAGTTTGGTTTAAAAAAAATTGAAACGAACAGTTAAGATTACGTATAATTCTGGGTATGATATATTACATAATTTTATTCTAAATTAAAAAAAAAAAACCTAATTAGGCATATTCAAAAATTATTCCGTTTAGTTTAAATTTACACATTTTTGTTTAGACGGATAGTTTCTCTGAATGTAGTCATTCCATTATTTAAACAAAATGAATTTTTGCTACTTTCTTTGGATTTAAACAATGAACTCGTGTAACGAATAAATAAACGATCTCCTGACATCATCATCATCTATATAGTTTCCCAGTCTCTGTCTGTCTTTCTGTCCCGTAACGCTAACGTGATTGGCGTGTTGTTTAAATAATTTTATATATTCTTTCATTATGATGTGGTTAATTTAAAGTTGTATAAATTACTACTTCTGATGTATTTGTATAATTAATACGGGAACTTGAAACTTTGTATGCATTAAATAAAAAGAGCTTAATGTTAGTAAAATCAAACTTTTGTCCAAATATCTGAATGACTATTGATTGTGAACTACTGAAACTATTGTTGATTTATTGTTGATAAATTTACATTTTTCAGTGCTCGGCGGAGCCAGGAATTTTCACAAAACAAAAGTGGTCACTTGGTTTCAGACGTGTATTTTGAAAACGGAAGTCGGAAACTACGAAGAACTGGAATGCTGCTCCCACTTTATGCACTAAACAGGCTTAGTTAGTGCAATATGTAATCAATTCGAAAGCAAATATGATAAATTTTCTGTACACCTAAAAAAAATAGGCGAATATCTTTTTTTACTTCCGACGTCAAAACTTGAGAACCAATAATTTTGTGGGTGCATCGGTCTCCCTGGGCACCTCCTTGGCTCCGCCACTGTGGGACATTTCAACAACCGGAATGCGATTTGTTTTTTAAAAAAGCCAAATTTTCACTTATTTCGACATTAATTTTTTAAAGTTGATCAGATTACGGACATCATGTAAAACAACAGTGAGGTATAATCATCCAACTTAATGCGATTAAGTCAAACTAGATACGTCAAGTTCTTCTCTTCCCACAAGTAACAGCGCTATCTGCCGACGCTTTTGTGTTTACACTTTTCTCCGCTAGATACCACGAGCGAATACCTAACCCAAATCAATATGGCGTCAAGCATGGAAGGTCCTCTAAGCAAGTGGACTAATGTGATGAAAGGATGGCAATTCCGATGGTTTGTTCTTGACGACAATGCCGGATTACTATCATACTACACAGTAAGATGACCAGAGTAATTTCTAACACGTTTTTTATCCGATTATAAATATTAAAATGTGAAGTAATTGATAAAAGCACTCGAGTGTTTGCAGCTGTCACTTGACAAATTACACTTCATTGCATTTAATTGATTTTATTTATTTTTTCGTAATTAGTCGAAAGAAAAAATGATGCGAGGGGTCAGACGAGGCTGTGTACGGCTGAAGGTAACGTGTTTATGTTTTATTTGTGAATAGAATGACGATTTATTACTTATTTTGTTGATTTTTGTTTTTAGGACGCTGTTTTGGGCATTGACGACGATGATGACAGCACGTTTACAATAACTGTTGATGGAAAAATGTTTCATTTCCAAGGTGAGTCAGCGAGATTAGATTGCAGGTTGTGATTTGAAGTTGAAGTTGAAGTTGAAAACAGGGAAAATTTTTAAAAAGAGTAACGATTAAAGGGTGACGAGGAAATTGTAGTGTTTTGTAGTAAAATTTGTGTTTTTTGTTTAAACAACAACAACAAAAAGAAAATGATGTAATATCTTTTGCGTATTGGTTCATATTTATTTTTTTATAATAATAATAATAATTATGGTATCTTATCTGTTTGATATATTTCAGGTTTGGATGTTTTAGATTTATTAATTTTTGATAATTATTTGTCTGGATGTCTGAATTTGATAATTTTCTTATAATTTTCGAAAACATTAATTTTTTAAAACCGTATATAAATTTTTGACTTACTTATGATTGATGGTCCTCTTGTGTGAAAATTCAGTGCTAAATAATTAGAAGACAGAACACATCATCCATAAATATTTATTACGGTAGTCATTTTTGTATGACGCAGGTTCTCTAGTTCTATATTGCACGTTGAATATGTTTTAATTGATTTTATTGATTTCACCGAAACAGTATTCCGTATTTTTTTTTTGGTTATTAGATAAAATTTCACAATAAATCTTTATTTAAAAAAAAAAAAATTTAATAACTATTAAATGTGTCTGGGGATAAAAATAATGACCACAACAGCTGAATCATGCCGTACAAAAAAAGTTACAAGTAAATTGTGCTGTGGGTTATGACATAAACGTGTACAGCAATATAATGCGGCCATCTGTTGCAAATGCAATTACGTTGGCTAGTTCCTGAATTTGCCTATAAGATATAAAAAAAGTCATTTATAATAAAATAAATTTTTTTTGACATTTTGCAGCTGAGACACGATTTTGTTTATGGCGCGATGCATCCTGCTTGACGTCACCTAATCCGAACTTTTGGACACGCATGCGCTGGTCTAATAACACGAATTATTTGATTCGTATGGATTAACAACTTGATGCATCGCGTCGTAAACAAAATCTTATGTCGATAATTGCACGAGTGTTTTAATAGCGAAAAAAAAAATATTTTTTAAGGTAAATAGTAAAATATATTTTTATTTTGCTTATTTAAATATTTCATTTAATTGAAATATTTAGAACTTTGAAAATATAATTTAAAAGGTAATTGCATTGAATTATTGAAAGAGAAAAAATGCGATAAAATTTTCATACAATGACATTTTCCATTTCACAATTTCGCTTTACCCAAGTTATTGATTTTTACTATCAGATTCAATTGTGTTGTTGGCTGCGTAATTTGCTAGAGCACATTCTTTTTGTGGTTCCCATCTCATCTAAGTGTTTGGCGTAAACATTTACATCCAGTAAACGCTTAAATTCACTCCATCTATTACCCAAGTTACTAGCTGAGTGTAATACATTTCATTTTATAATTTTTTCTTATTAAATGTGCATAGTAATGTACAAAACTACAAATGTTTTTATATTACTTAGGTATTTTTCTTTTTTATTTGAAATTTAGCTCGAGATCCTGATGAACGTGACCGGTGGATCAATTCTCTGGAAGGTACAATCCTGAGACACGCTCAGTTTAACCATAAGGTGAGGACAATTTTGTAAATTAATAAAAAGGAAATTTTATGTCCATTTTTTTGTCTAAACTTTTATTTATAAATATCTGTGTGTTTATCTAGTGGACAATTTCAAATATTATTTGCAGAATTAAGTGTACTAACTTATTTTATAGTCTTTTTATGACTAACCAGGGATTAAACAGGAAAAAGTAAATAAATTATTAATTAGAAACTGACATTTTCACTTGAAACGTCACGTCTCACGCGTTCTCAGAGGATGTGTAAAATCTGAATCGCAATAATAACTAGGATTTAACCGATATTGATATTGAAAAATATTAATGTAAGTGTTCAACAGTTCCAGCTTTTAAAACTCTCAAATATGCATCAAAGTACATTCGGAAGTACGAAAGAACAGCTTTTGATGATTTTTGTAATTATATTCACTAATTAAACATGGAGCAATATTTCCATAATAAAAATCAACGTAAATAGTTTAATTTCGTATGATTTCTGAAATTTTGGTATCGGCCCACCCTGGGCACACTCGACTGTTAACTTAAATATTTAAAAAAAATATATAAAAATTTTTTTTGAATACATTCAACATTTAATGCAACATTTGCGTGAGAGGAAATATACTTCCTTGTCATTTCAAATTAAGTTTCATTCGAGTCGTAGCAACTGCTGGAATTTGATTCTTTATATTTTTCGCTATTAGTTTACATTCTGCCGAGCTAATTAAATTGATCCACCTTTCGACATTACTTAGTTGCAATATTATAGTAGTGTCAGCAGACAGGTAGTAACCCTGGTACCCAACCGCTTGACATGTTTTTAAAATACTTATTAAGGCTTTTTATATACAATTTTGTAATCCATAAATTTCATTGAAGTTTATTCAACATACAACTCAGTTTTTATCTTTTATTCGAGATAACTTGAGATTATATTTAATCTTTTCCACTTTATGCATTTGGTAACGCGATGTATACTGATCAATTTTCTCTTAAGTTTTATTCATTTGATTTAAAATTTTCTAATTGGATATAATGTGTCAGGTAAAAACAAATAGTTGTTGGTAATTTAGTTGAGTTAGAATTGTTTTTGATCGGGAGAATATTTTTATTTTTATTTTACAGAGATGGAAACCACATCAAGCTGTGCCAACTGTTCACGATTTTGATATAAAATTAACTGAAACTGATGCTTACCTGCAAATTCTCATTGATCAAGTTAAAGTAAGACATTTTATTAATTTCACAGCTTAGAGTATTAAAAATCAAGTGATTTAAATGTTATTTTTTATTTACAGAATATAGAAACTAGACTAGAAAAGTGTGAAAATGAGGAAGAGCGGAATCGATGTCTCGACATTCGCAATACGGCCAATGTGAGATTTTATTCACATTATTAACTGGGATAAATGGATCTAATGAGATTTATATTTGTTTAGGAAATGTTGGATTCGATTAAGCATACTATTGTATTTTTACAAATAGCAAAGGTAACTGTCGTAACTAACAGTAAGTTAAGTTAATCCAATTGAAAATAATTTTTTTTTCCCCAAGTAGAACACAGCACATCCAGTGAATGGAATTTATCCAGGCAAATCAAACTATCCCACGGTTCTAAGTAAGTTTATATTTAGATCAGGATTATTTTGTTCACTGAGCAGTGAGCAGGGTTTTTACCACAATGACTGTCGAAACTTGGCTCATTAGTCTGTAACAATTCAACGCATGACAAATTGTGTGCTTAATTGGAGCTAAATTTAAATTATTCCAAAATCTTGCGCTGAGTCATTATTCGGTTTGTAAGGGGTTCAAAAATTCAAAGTTTGCAAAGGGGGATTTATTAACATTACAGGCAACTCTAAAATATAATTAATTACTTTGGGTGAAATTTTGTGGTAATCGGGATATATTTTCTAATTTTTTTGTTTCATAATTTTAAGAAAAAAATTATTTTGTTTACATATGTTAACAAAATTTTTTTTTTTTTATGAATCCAACTCCAACATAATTTGAGGAATTTATTTTTAAATAGGTACATCTTCTGAACTTATAAGAACACACATATATCCGCGAACAATCAGCGAAAGCTCACCACTGGATGCCGACGTTGAAACTGGAATCGAACCTGCTTTGGAATGCTGCGAAGAAGGTTCATCCCACCCTACCAAACCATTACCAACTATTGGAAGCAACTGGCCCGCTCTCCAGCCCTCTTCTCAGAGGATAATCGCCGGCAGTGAATCCGCCAAGAGTGGATCACACATTGAAACAAACTTTTCTCCATCACATCTCGTTCTCCCCATTCCCGAAACTTCGTATTCGAGCAGCGAAGATGAAGACTACTATGACGCTCAAAATGACAGTTACGATAGCATTGGTAATGCAGCTCGACCGCAGAGCCCTAGGTGATGGTAATTGGAGATTTGTGAATCATGTTTGGAAATAAATTTAATATTTGGCAATTATTTATTTTATTTATAGTATTTTGACATCGGCTTTTGAAGATGCAATCGAAACTTTGCCATCGTCGCTGCATGTGCAAAACGAAACCAATTCTTTGCTACTAATGGCTAATAAAATTGATTATGATGGTACGAAGTATTGTAATAAGAATAACAGATTGAAAATAAAAATTTACTTGTTTATGTTTAGCTATTTACGAAGATGACGATGAAGATGATTGTAAGTTTAATGTCGGTTTTATGTGAGGTGGAAGGAAATATAGGATGGAAAATACTGAATATACGTGCGTATAAGTCGCCTCTCCCCTCTTGACCATTGATAAGCCAAATTTAAATAAAAATGACCATTGATGAGCCAAATTATTATTATAAACAAAATTGACCATTGTTATGCTAAATTTATACAAATTTAATCATTTTAAGGCATAATCTAATCAAATTTGATCATTTCAAACACAATTTACCATATGTACGCGCGTTTAAGTCGCCCCCTAAAAAAGGACAAAGATTTTGTTCAAATTTTTGCGACTTATACGCAGACGCAGTACCTTGCTCACAAAATCAATACAGTATCTAAATCGAGTTTCAATGCTTGATCCAATGAAAAAATAAAATTTGTGATGTCGTAAACTTTTTAATCGGTATCATATTAATGGCGGCCGAATTATTTTAGTTAGATTCTTCACTGATTTTCCGCCTTCTATAAACCGTACACCGCTAGTGTCAAATTAATTTTTTTGTATATATTTCAGTGGGATCAGTGGAAAGTCACGGCAGTGTTATCAGTCATCTTCTATCCCAAGTGAAATTGGGAATGGATCTAACCAAAGTCGTCTTGCCTACTTTTATTCTCGAGCGGCGCTCGCTTCTAGAGATGTACGCTGATTTTTTCGCGCACCCAGATTTATTTGTGAGCATCACAAACTTTCCCGACCCGAAAGAGCGCATGATTCAAGTGGTTCGCTGGTACTTATCGGCGTTCCACGCCGGGCGTAAAAGCTCGATAGCTAAAAAACCATTCAATCCCATTTTGGGAGAAATTTTCCGCTGCCACTGGGACGTAACAGGCGCGAACAACGCCTCGGATAGCGATTCTCCCGTTGCTGACGGACCGCTTCCGTGGGTCTCCAAGAACCAATTGGCTTTTCTTGCCGAACAAGTGTCACATCACCCACCAAGTAAAAGAATTGTTCAGTTCAAACCCGGACTTCATTCGGTACTTTATTTTCTGATTTTTATCGATTATTTTGTTTAGTTTCTGCTTTTTATGCTGAGCATTACAACAAGCGAATATCATTTTCGGCCCATATTTGGACCAAGTCAAAGTTTCTCGGCCTTTCCATTGGAGTACACATGATAGGGCAGGGGTGTGTGTCCGTTCAGGATTACGATGAGGAATATATCGTAACATTCCCCAATGGTTATGGCCGATCTATATTGACTGTGCCGTGGGTAGAATTAGGCGGGACCACGAATATCAGTTGTACCAAAACTGGATACTCTGCAACGGTCAACTTTTTAACCAAAGTAAAACGTTTTATAGAATCAAATTTTTGGTTTTTAATTTTTTTTCATTATATATTTTTTTAAGCCATTTTATGGTGGAAAGAAACATCGGATTTCGGCTGATGTTTTCCAGCCGAATGACAAGAAACCGTTTCTGACGGTTGCAGGTGAATGGAATGGATGTATGAATGCAAAATGGGCCGATGGGGTAATAATTAATTTAATGGATAAATTGTTTTTGTGGATTAAAATTTTTATTTTCTTTATTTAGCGATCGGAGGAATTTGTAGATACAAAAAAACTTGAAATAATAAAGAAAATTGTAAGACCGGTCACGAGCCAAGAACCAATGGAGTCGCGTAGACTGTGGAAAGATGTTTCAGCGGGACTGAAATTGAGGAATATTAGTCGAGCGACGGAAGCGAAATTCCAAATTGAGCAGCGGCAAAGAGGAGAGGCGAAAGAGCGAAAGGATTCCGGAGCTATATGGGAAACGAAAGTAATATTGAAATCGAAAAATCGATACTCACTAATAATATTATATTTTTTTTAGCATTTTCATGAAAATGGTGAAAACTGGATTTATGATACACCATTATCAAAACGTATAGTAGAAATGCCAAACAAAACATGAAAATTACATATAAACATAATATAAAAGTGGTTTAAATGATTAATTTTTTTTAAAAGTATGCAAATTTTACGTTAGTAATTTAAAGAAAATAATAAGATTACCTTTATGCCTTAATTTTCCTTGACTACACATGCAAATTTTTACTTTAGAAGTAGTTTGTAAAAAGTTAGAATGGTGTGAATGAACGTGTGAAGTAGACATTATTCTTGTAGATACAGTAAGTTAAAAAAAACTCATTGTTTTCCTCAAGAATGAGATTCATGTAATCATGGTTAAATGATACGCGAATTGTTAAAAGCTAATGAATAAGTTGGTTTATTAAATACAACTAAACAGATTTTTAGATTTGATTACAACAACTTTCAGGCACAAGTGAGTCAGCGAATATGCAAATTAAACTAAATCAATGCCTTTGCTCTTCAAAAATGCATTTTGATTGGGCTTACGACCTAAAAACTTCTCCAACATGATATCAGCATCCTATAAATAGAAGGAATAAGTTATACATAAAATATACACAAAATATTATGCGTTACCAATGATCCACCAGGTTCCAAAATACATTTGCGATAATCTTTACCAACCGATGGATTCATGATTCCCTCCTTTTTAAACCGTGTCAAAAACATATCGGCACTGAATACCTCACTCCACTATAAAAATGAATAAATAAATAAATTAAGCTTTTTTGATTTCCAGTTGCGTGATGTTGAGTTAGGTTAAATTTCTACACAACTTGCCAAATATCCGTAATACTGGGCATCGTATCCACCAGCTAAATGCGTGAAAGATGCAGACATATTAGTTCTTTCGATAGTGGGAATACCAATAATTTTTTCAAACACTTGATTGAATATTTGCTGCGTGTTAGCCTGAGAAGTTAACAAAATATCAATCAATTACTTAATTAATTGTTTTGTTTTATTTACTTCGCCTCTCGTGTGTATCATTTGGTCAAATTCGGCTAAGACAATTTGACGTAGATTAAAGATTCCGGCGTTGGCTTTCTGCGAGGCAACCAATTTCTGGATCATTTCTTCAGGGATTGGTTCTTTCGTCTTGTAATGTGCCGACATGCGTTTGAGCGGCTCGAGTTCCCAAACCCAATTCTCCAGCATTTGCGAGGGTGCTTCGACAAAATCTCGCTCTACTTTGGTCCCGCTGAATATAATGAATTTGGCACGAGCGCAAATATGATGCATGACATGACCGAATTCATGAAAATACGTTTCAACCTGAATTTTTTTTAAAAAAATATACTGTAAGTAGAGTTTTATAATAATTATTCTATAATTTTCAGAACTAGTCGCAAGGTTGATAAGTTTTTTGTGCATCCTAAAACGGAATTATTGCATAAAAACATTTTTGGCCATTTCTTCGCATTTTGGCCTAAATGCCAAATTACTTTACTACAGGCTCTGATAATTTGTTTAATATTCAACATTACTTCTTTATGGTCTAGTAAAGCCGGTTTATCTTCTGTTGGTCTCGTGAAATTAGTCAACATGGCTATCACCGGCAATTGTTTTTGGTTATCAGGACCAATGCATCCACTTTGCAGTTTGAATGCGGCGGCGTGTCCGTATTTGCCTTCTCGAGGAAATAAATCCAAATAAAAGTATCCAAGCAACTCCTTAGTTTCCACATCAATGGCTCGGAACTAATAATAATAATAATAATAATTATTTTATAATTTTTTTTTCACTTTTTTTTTAAACATTTGTTTTTACCAATTGCACATCGGAGTGCCAAATATCGCCATCTTTGACTTCCTCGAATCGTACTCCTAATAATTCCTGATAAATTTTGAGCAGCCCACCAGTAACTACACCGAGTGGAAAATATTCTTTCAATTTGTTTTGATCCACTGCAAACAACTTCTCCTCGATCATCGACACGTAGTAACGGAGATCCCAGTGATTTAGTTTTCCGTCAAAACGCACTCCGAGCGCTTTACACTGGCAAAAACAGTAAAAAATGAAATTTAATGTAGATGAAATAATGATGTAAATGAAATACCTCTTCTTCTTTAAGTTTCAGCATTTGTTCACGTTCCTTGCTCCATAATGGCTGAAGACGATCTTTCAAATCGTTTAAGAAGTTAGAAACATTCTCAGCGGATTTGGCCATTCGCATTTCGGTGATGAACATAGAATGATTCTGATAACCGAGCAAATCAGCTTGCTAGAAGGATTAAAAGGTGTACAAATTCATTAATACGTAAAAGGTGGAGTAAATAGTGGAGTAACAACTTAAAAATTACTTGTAAAAACTAATTTTGAGAAAATTCAAGTAATTTTTGATAATTGAATTGAATTTCTGGTAAGTTTTGATTCAATATTCATAAAATTGAAATAAAAGTTTTGAGGAATTTAGACAACCTTTTTTTTATATTATAAATTTGGTCTAAATTGAGAAAATTTGTTTTATTTGGACATATTTTCGAAAAATACCGTCACAATTACATTCGAAAATGTCGGTATTTTAAAACGGGCCCTCAGTTTATTAAAGGCCCCACGCAATACAGCGTATAGTTGTTACACACTGATTAATCACATTTTTATACTTTTTGACGAAGTGCAACTAACTCTTCTAGAATTGGACCGTTTTCTTGAATGCATCTAAACAAAAACAAATTAATAATTCCAAAAACTAAAAATAAATAAATGAATAAATAAAAATCATACTGGGAATTTAAAGCCTGGTCAAGTTCATTTCTTGTATATGAATTCTGGCATTTTCTCATGATAGGAAGACTATGCGGATATTTTAACGTAACTTTACGTTTTCCATTCTCAAGTTTTTCCAAACTCTGAATGAAATCATCAGGTAATCCCTGAAGTTGTTTTTCAGTGTATTCCAAAACCGTATTTTCTTCATTCATATTCTGCTGAAAACTAATGCAGAGCTCACTCATCTTCTTCTTAATCGCTTTGACTTGCACTTGAGTTTCGTACGGCAGATGCAAACCATTTCGTCTTCCCAATTTAATTAATCTTTCGACATATCGTTTCGCTTCTGGATCCAAAGTATGCATTTTGAACTTATTTTTTTCTTGAAAATACTCCACTTTATCATAAATATCCTTCCTCATGCTAAAATTAAAAAAACAAACAAATAAAATATAAAATTTTTCACCAAAAATGCATTTTTCGACCTCATTTCGACATCGAAATCCTGCAATTTCTGCGCCGCCGCAGTGCTCGCATTTCTGATCTCTTTAATCGTCGAAACTTGTTTTGGGAATTCGAGCGGCGATGAATACGTTAAAAAATCGCATTCGATGTCCGCTAATTTCTGCAAAAAATAAAATTTATCAAATAATTATGGTATATGTTTTTATTTATTTTATAATTGCCTTAATAACGTTGTCATACGCGACATCTTCGAATTTTAAATCCGCCACTTGGTTATAGGAGAGACGACATTTTTCGATTAATTCGTCAGTTTTGTTGCTTATCTCTGCTTCAGTTAAAGCGTCAAAATTCCAACAACATTTAATACCGCTTATTTTCGACATTTTCAACAATTTTTGTCCAGTTGTTAATGTTCTTTGTCGATGATAAAATTGAATTGATTTAAATGAAATTCGGATGACGAGCTGGGAGAACTTAAGTAGTGTCATACAACGATCAAGTGATCAATTATATAATCAATCTTAGTTCTAGCAATGCTTACCTAATAATAATAATAATAATAATAATAAAAAAGTATTAATAAAGTACAAAAGACTAAAGTCTGCAACTCACCACATGAAATCCCTCTGGTGGTGAGTTGGGGCGGCGAAGCCAACTACAAAAGACTTACGTCATTTGTAGACTGTGTTTTCGTTTGCTTTTTTTATTTTTAAATCTAATGTTCTGATTAGCAGTTTTTTGTAGAATGAGATCTTATTAAATACTATCATCTATGGTAGCGGTAAAAGTCGCATTTTAAATTAAGAATGGCGGATAGTTGATCGATCAGCGGTGTACTAGTTGAGTTATGAACACAAATGACATCCAAAAGTCTAAGCTGTGATTGGTTTTTACTCAAAATAGGACTAGAAGTTGACTTTGTGTAAAATGGCGGGTCTTGAATTTTAGTAAATAAAGTGGTAAGTTTTTCTGTCTTAAAAATGTTCTTATTTGTTCACTTGGTGATAGATTTTTATTCGTAAACTTCACATAACACAAAATATCGCTTAGTTATGTTTAAAAAAATGTTTTAGATGTTTAAAATTGTATTTTTTTTGCTTCTACCAAACTGCGATTTGGAATTATTTGCAATGATCTAACAGTTATTTAAATAATATTTTAATAATAATAACTGACAAGTTGTTTTTCTCTTAGAAATCATTCAGTATACACAACTGAATTGCAGTCAAATTAAGTTGATGGGTGAGGCGATCGGCGGCGACATTAAGAAATTCAAAAGGAAAAGAGGTAATGTGGAAAGTTTATATTTATTACATTATTTTTGGATTGAATACAAAATTACAAAAACAAACTGTTATCATTAGGCATAATAATGCCAAAAGTAGAAATTTAATATTATAAATAACATGGGGAAGATAATTTTAGCCAGTCCATCAACAATGCTAGGTGTTACAGCTTTCCAATGTTTAAACACAGATATCACTTTTAGTTGAGTTTTATGTATTGAAAAAACCTAAAGACAAAAAGAAAATGATTGTTTACATTTTATGTAATCACATTTCACTTAGAAACCAACTTAAGAAGTACTTAGATCCCATTTAGGTTCTTAGTCTTTCTCTTATTGGTTCTATGTACAGATTGAATTGTTTTATTTTTATTTACATTTCCAAAAGTGTTGGATTGTAATTGCTCTGTCGGAGGTTTTGGGTTGCGCTGTTTGAAGTAATTAAATGCGATGGCATATTCAATTAGAGATGCAAATACCATAAACATGCAAATAAACATCCAAACATCTAGAGCTTTTAAGGTACTGATTGCTGGCAGATTTTTTTGAGCAGAATTGAAAGTTGTTGCTAGAGTTAGAAGTGAAGTTAAGCCTAAAGCAACACGTGCAGCAGCCATTTCGACATCCAACCAAAATGAAATCCAGGAAAGAATTACTATTAGCATGCTGGGTACAAATATTAACAGCACTTGTTGCATTGGTTTTCGGCGAAATAGAAAAACATACCTGAAGCATGTGAAATTACCTATAAATATTGAAAAAAATATGTTTTTTTGGCATTAAAATGGCATTTTCGTTGTTTTTTAGCATTAAAATGGCATTTTTTTTTTTTTTTTACCATTAAAATGGCATTTTTGTGGTTTTTTATCATTAAAATGGCATTTTTGTTTTTTTTTTACCATTAAAATGGCATTTTTGTGGTTTTTTATCATTAAAATTGCATTTTTGTGGTTTTTTATCATTAAAATTGCATTTTTGTTGTTTTTTTGGCATTGAAATGGCATTTTATACATTTGTACCGAAAACTGGGATTGATATTTTCTTACTGTTTTTCTGTTCTGTTAAACAAATTGTTGGTAGGACATCTAACTTTAGTAGTTGATATTCAGATGGAATGAAGAATTGTTTTTTGTCTATGCTGAGGTACCGTTTTCGCTCTTCTTCAATGGTCAGATCAATCAAACCGTGCCAAATGACTATTTTGGGAAACAAAATATATACCTAATCAACGAACTATAAATTAGACTATGTAGTATTATTTGTACTCACTTAATTGCACATTCATTTCACATATTTGAACATCAAATGGATAACGAGTTAAATCAAAAACGCAATGGAAGTGAAATGTTCTTCTATACAATAAAATATAATCAGTAATCAGTAAATACTTGAGATAAAGAAATTTATTCAGCTTTTTGCAGACCATATGCCAACATCACTTTTAGTTGTTCACACCATCAATTAATATTCTGGTATTAAACAAAAGTAATAAAAATTGGAGTCATCATATTTTAATGGTATAACTTATGCAGGGTTCACACTTATGAGTTTCCAATTTACCAACTAATAAAGATATACGTCAAAAGTGATGACTTCCGTACTTGACTATTGCATAATGACTGTGTTAGGTCCTTTTAGCCACTTAGGCCATGTTGAGGTAAATAAATATACAACATCGGAAAATGTTTTTTTTTGGTGAAATATCAACTATAGTAACTCGGCTGAGACCTTTTTACACATGCAACGAATCGCGACACGAAATAGTTTGTGACCGATCCATCTAATGCTGGGCGCAGACATGTAGCTATTCGCATAGCGCAGTGATTTTCGTCCCGAGATTCGCGACAGTAATCGCCTCTGCTACAGCAGACTTGGCGCGAATAAATTGTTCCAAAATATTTGTTGCTATGACAAAATATAATGTTCCAAATATTTGTTAATATTTGCCATAGCAACAAATAATTTTAGAACAATTGTTGATAAAAAACAAACTTAAAAATGGAACATGTGATACAATACTCGCATCCCATTGGTTGCGATTTGCATCGCCTGGCGAAAAAGTACACTGGGGCTGTACTTTTTTCAAAAGTACATTTTCCGATCGCGCGACGGAAGTGAGGTTTTCTGCGCATGCACAGAGCCATCCGCGATTCGAATGCGACGCGAATCGCTGCATGTCTGCGCCCAGCATTACAGACAAATTCAGACAAACTGGTGTCTTTAAATAATTTGGATTGTTGTCATCATTTGATGATGAGATCATGTGACCCCGCTTTGGGATACATTGTTGCGTGAAAAGGTCCCAGTCAATAATGGAGTATAGAGTCATGCGGACAGATTATTGTTTTGAAAATAAAAATTTTATACACAAACTAAAGTAGAGAAAACCAGCAAACTGAAAAGATTCTATCCCAATATACTGTACATACCTATACAACACCCAAACTTTCTTTTGATTAAGTTGAAACTTTTGTTGATCAGGATCAATAAGAATCTCTCTACATCCTTTACAATTGGTAAATTCCAAAAAAGGATGCCATAGCCTAGTTGCTATTTCTTTGGGTAAAACATGCAAAGCATCATCTAGTACAATAAGTTGGTCATCAAACCAATTGGTTTTAATGGAGACGTCAACACTAAATTCCTAATAAAATTATTTTTTTAATTTAAAATTTTTAACACTAAATGTCTAACATTGGACAGTGAGTTAGATCTTTACCATGTCTTTTGCTGAGAGACTTTGTATCCCATGAGTAATAAGGGTCCAGTTTAACTTGACTGCAGCTGAAATTATTTATTATGCTCCAGTATATAAAAATTAAACGTACTGTCTATTTCCCCGAACGGCTCGTAGCTACAATTTCTATTTCCAGTCCACTTTACCTAGTAAGATGAGGTCAGCCCGCCGCAGGCGTTAGGCTAGGTCATGGGAAAGGTGAACTGGAATTTGAAATTCGTTCGGGGAAATAGCCTTGGCGAAAATTAAAATGGTTGTTTTAGTCTCACCATAGTAGTATGATCTATTTGCTGAATAATTTTTGGGAACAAGGTTTTTTAAGAATTGGTCACTGAAAATGTATATACATATCAATTTTAATATTAATCATTATGTTGAATAATAGTATTTTTTAAATTTAAATATTTTGTTTACCTGTTAAGAGAATGGACATTTTTTAGAATGTTTGTTAGAAATAGCAAAACTAACTGATTTGGTTTGAAGTTGTTCATTGCTGCGGGAGTTACAACAATAGCTAAAGAAGCATTTGATAAATATTTAAGTGTGCAGTTAGGTAATTAATTTTTCATCCGTAATAAAAACACAATAAGAGTGAATCATGGTTTCATGATGCATGCAACTGAGTGTTTAATTTTAAGTAAACAAATTAAATTACTTGCGTTGTAAGTTAATAATTTTCTTAGAATACAAATTAAATTACTTGCGTTGTATAAGTTAATAATTTTCTTAGAATACAAATTAAATAAAATATTCCAAAGTTTTTGCGCGTTGTGAATATATTAATTTTATTAACTACATAAATTAGGTCATTTTCTAGCTAACTTAAAGTAACACACATTTATTGATTCATTGGTTTTATCTCAACTCGAAAATTGTAATCTAATAAGACATATCATGTTTCTTGGTAAAGGTGAAATTTAGTGTTATATGTTCTATATAAAAGAATATTTTTACTCCAGGTTTTTTTCCCAATTCCAAACAAAAAGGTGCATTCATCATTAACAAATGATGAACAAATTTGGAATGGCAAAAAAATGCCCATGTATGGGGATTCTGCGGCCATTCCGTGTACTGAAAGGTGTTGTGTGTACTAGGCTTAAGGATGTACTGATATGTGTCGTTACATGCGTTACGTAATGTGAATAAAATAACCTGCAGTTAGCTCTTGGAATTTCTCGAAAATTTGCTGTGATTTAATTTTTAGTACTATTACAGAAAATTTGTAGTTATTCTCGTTTGGAAAGCGGTAGTATATAAACGCGGAGCTATATGGTGGCAAGTTGCTCATTGGCTTCTGAAAAACATTCCTATTTTTGTGAAAAGTTGAAAATTTTCATAAATTATACAGAGTGGTAGAAAAGTCTGGATTCCTTTGAAATATTTCTTAAAATACTGAAAATACATCAAATCTGATGAAGTTGGGTGGGACAATCCAATGTTGTCCCAAAGCTTGACCTTGAGACGTCCCATCAAGGTTGTTGGAAAATTATCTTGGAAACCATGAGAGATAGACAAAAATTTTCAATTGTAAACTTGTAGAGCACTATTTATTTAGTTTAAAAATGAATTCTCCTCAAATCTTTTGTACCAAAAAAAACGAAATAATTAAGAATATATTTTTTTTTTTAATTTCGTAATTTTTTGTACGAGAAATCGCAGTGTGTCCAATAATTACTTTTATTCTAAAAATATACAATTTTGCTTGACTGTTCCTTCAGCAGTCAGAAAGCAAGTAAGTTTCTCTATATCCAGAGAACACAATGATCGTCATGCCATGGGGCGCATTTGGTCGACATCCAAATGGTCGACAAAATTGATTGAAAAAAACAATAATAAAATATTAATCATCAATCAATAAATCAAAATTATTAAATAAAATTATTGAAATTTATTTAAACCGAATTCGCGCCATGGCATGTCGACCAAATGCGTGTCGACCATTTGTGTGTCGACCAAATGCCTGTCGACCATTTGTGTGTCGATCAAATGCGTGTCGACCAAATGCCTGTCGACCATTTGTGTGTTGACCAAATGCGTATCGATTGGGTGCTCGGTCGACCATTTGCGGTTCGACCACATCCCTCCACAATTGATTACCTATACACTGCCTAGGTCAGTTACTATGTATTTTTAATAATGTAAGTACTAGACAATTAATGTTTACATTTTATTTTTGTTGTGAACTATCTCAAAATAGCACATATTTTTTGGTGCTTAGGCATTAAGGCCATTCCAAAGTTGTAATCCAATATCACGTCATCTTCCTTTGTGAAAGTGAAATTTTGTAAAAGTGATGTCATATAAAGGAATAATTCCATTCGAGCTAGCGCTTCTCCAGGACACTGTCGCTTACCTATGGTTAGAAAAATCTGTTATATCGACATACAGTAAAACCTCTGCGGACGGGACACCTCGGGTCCAGCCATACTTTGTCCCATCTGCAGAGGTGTCCCGTCCACAGAGGGACCCTCCGTAGACAGGACAAAAGCTCTTTGTCCCATCCGCAGAGGTAATGGTCTGTGGTTAGTCAGTTTCAAGTTATTTTTTTAAAAATTCAAAATTTTCAATCAAAAATTTAAAATTTTTAATGAAAAATTCAAAACTTTTAATCAAAAATTCAAAATTTTCAATCAAAAATTCAAAATTTTCAATCAAAAATTTAAAATTTTCAATCAAAAATTTAAAATTTTCAATCAAAAATTTAAAATTTTCAATCAAAAATTTAAAATTTTCAATCAAAAATTTAAAATTTTCAATCAAAAATTTAAAATTTTCAATCAAAATTTAAAATTTTCAATCAAAATTTAAAATTTTCAATAACAATTTAACAAATTGGTTTTTTTAAATAAAGATTCGAAAAATTTCTAATTTTTAAAAAATAATTTTGCAAAATTTATTGTTTTGTCCCGTCCGCAGAGGTCATTTAGACCGAACGGGATTGGACGAGGTGTCCTCTGTCCTGTCCGCAGAAGTGTCCCGTCCGCAAGGGTAAATTTCTATTGGTCAGGATTGATTGGGTCGGGTCCAGCCAATATCGTCCCGACCACAGAGGTGTCCCATCCGCGGAGTGTCCCATCCGCGAAGGTTTTACTGTACGGTATTTAATAATCTTGAAAATTAGAAATTTAGCAAAACTACTTGATATAGATCATACAGTATGGGAATGGTTGGGAATGAAATGCAACTTTAGTGGCAGTGAATAAGAATAGTATAGTAGAGCACAAGTACTACGTTTCTGCTTAGCTGCCTATAGTGCCAACACAGGATAGGACACCGGGGAGATTGCATGTGTTTATGGATTTCAATGTGTCATCAATTTTAGCGATGGTAAATTTCTAAATCTATAATAGAGAAGTACAATACAAGTGCATATTTATTTCTAACCTAAACCGAATGGATTTAGTTCTGGTGTTTTTTTCACTTTATTGTCTGTAGTTATAAAACGTTCTGGTTTGAATTTTTCTGGTTCTGGAAATACTTCTGGATCCATATGTATTCCCCATAAATTTGGAAACACAGTTGAGTTTTTTGGTATAAAGTAGCCATTGATCATTGTGTCTTCAGTTACACTGGAAATTTAAAAGTACATTAATTCGAACAAAGTCATCTTTTTCCTCTTGATAAGTGGATTTGCACGTCATGCTGGATTCGCACTTGCAGTAAAATCGCGCGATTTTATTGGGTTTTGCGATTTTTTAAAACGTAATTTGCCTCAAAATTGCGGTATTTTTAAAATTGAAAATTTTTCTAGGTTCCCACATGTAGCAAAAACACAGAAAAACTTTGAAAAATTTTTAATTTTAAAATAGCGCAATTTTGACGTCAGTTTTTCTCGCAGAATTCGCGCGATAAAGCGGAAAAATCGCAAGTGAGAACCCAGCTTTACAGTAAAACCTGTCTTAATGCGATCACCTGATGGTGCAAAAAAGTGTTTTTTTTTAAGCAGATGGTCGTCTATTGGACGTAAAATACTACCTACAACGATTCCAGATAAAAGTGGTCGTTTTGGCAGATGGTCGCCTTAGGAAGGTGGTTGCCAAGACAGGTTATACTGTATAAGTAACGTAACAAAATTACCGACTCATACAATGAAAAGGAAAATCGCACAAAACACACACGTCATCCAAAAATCAGCCAGGTTAATGAGATTGATCTATAGTCAGACAACATACAGAGGCCAAGCAAGAAAATGCCAACACTAAACCTTTCATGCAGAGTTATTAAGAATATGTACCTATGTGGAGCAGCTAAAGGTGCTATTGTAACTATTCTGGTTGTTTCCAATAAAGTTGATTCTGTATACGGCATTAGTTTTTGATCAGACATGGATGGGTATCTGTCTCTGCCAATTACATCATCAATTTCCATTTGCACTTTTTTCTGAACTTCGGGATATTTTATGAGATAGAGAAGGGCCCATTGTAATGTTGTACTGGCTGAGTCACTTCCAGCAAGAATTAATTCGGTCAATACTTGTGCTAGTCTTTGATCTGCAAATAGCACATGAAAGAATTAAAAAGTGATTAAAATGACAATAGGTGCGTTCAATCCTGAAAAGAAAAGCCACTTATTTGCCTAAAATGACTTTTAAAAGGCAAATATGACGTAATTTACGTCATATTTGCCTTATAAAAGTGACTTAAGTGACTTAAGAGAAAAGGCAAGCACAACTCACTTCTTTGCCTTATAGAAGTCACTTTTTTTTACTGCACATGCTCAGTGCTAACAAAAGTGGCAACCATCTTGCAAACGATTAGATTGTTGATGTTTTACTACTCCAAACAGTACCATTTTTAACTTTGGTACCATTTTTAACTTTGGTACCATTTTTAACTTTGGTACCATTTTTAACTTTGGTACTATTTTTGACTTTGGTACCATTTTTAACTTTGGTACCATTTTTAACTTTGGTACAATTTTTGACTTTGGTACCATTTTGGAATAGACCGGAATAGACAATTTTATCCACAGGTGAAACAATAAAAATACAAATGAAAATGAAAATGCATGAACAATTTAAGTGTGTTCATTGAGAAGTCACTTTTCCATAAGGCAGATAAGGAGAAGTGACTTTTCCTTTTCAGGATTGAACGCACCTACTGAATCATAAAATACCATTGAAAATATCAGAATTTGCATTTGGTTTGTCAGCTTCAGCTCTCCAAACATCAATGAAACTTTCTGGAATATTGGAAGAATTGTTCTGACATTTCTTTACTTCATCGAAAACTTTTTTGTACAGCAATGTACCCTTGTAGCTGCAAGAAGAAAAGTAGCATAAGTTAGAATGGTAGATAATGGCTGTTCTAATGGTTAGTTCACACTGGTGTTCACACTACGTCGTAATGTAACGCAAGGAAGCTGCGTAATGCATTATGGGCTTGAAAACACAGACGTAGACTTAGGTTCTTACTTCAAAATCATTTTTGAAGTAACGTAACTTAAGAACTTACGTCCAACCAATGAGAAGACAGCTGCTTCTCATGAAAAACGAAATTGAATGAGAAATTGTGTGATTTATATCCTCTATTGCTGCAATGCAAACATGGAGCACCAACTGGAAGATTCACCTGATTATGTAGATGAGTTTATTATTGGGCTGGGTGTTAAAGATTTCCAATTTTATGGAATATCAGTCTAGAGAAAAAAATACCAAGGAGAATGCATGGACTATTATTGCAGATGGAGTGAAATTGTCAGGTGAGCAAACGCACACATTAAATATGATTGTTGTATTTTTTAAGCCTAAAATAAATGTTTTAATGACAGTTTCTAGTTGTTTTTTCAAATAACACTATACTCTATTCATCATTTCGTGCGCAAAGCTCCTATTGGTTAATGATCTAAATTGTACCGAAAGTATATATTGTGGTATCTTATTTTAATCCTCTAGTTAAACTGAGTCGAAAAATTATTGTTTCTTAGCCAAAAAATGTGCACGCCATTGTTGACAAATGAAAATGCTTGTAAAATATTTCAAAAAAATTATTTACATTTAGGTTTTTGTATTGTTGCGCACATTTTTTGGCTAAGAAACAATGATTTTTTGACTTGACTTGACTAGAGGATTAAAATAAGATACCACAATATATACTTTCAGTACAATATAGGTCATTAACCAATGGGAGTTTTGCACACGAAATGATAAATAGAGTGTAGGTGCATTCAATTTATCTGGAATGTGTATAATCCAATTATAGTGCACTTCAATTGAATTCTACAATTCTTTCAATTGTGATACGTTGCTTTTTTTTGTCATCTACTGATAATTTATGACACAGAATCCAATTCTACAAAATCGAGTGATACAGCACCAGGCATCAAATGTACGCTGAAAACCACTTCTAATGAAACGTGCTGCATCACTAAATCGAACTTCTAATGAAACGTGCATATCGCTAAATCCAAGATGGCTGCCTAACAATTAAATTTTAATTCTCATAATCCATGCCACATGTCGATTCTGTAGAATTGGATTCTGTGTCATAAATTATCAGTAGATGACATAAAATGCACCTTATCATAATCGAAAGAATTGTAGAATTCATTTGGAATGCACTATAATTGGATTATACATAATCCAGATAAATTGATCGCACCTAATATAATCATTGTTCCTAACAGCAGCAAATCAACTAATTATTCCTCTCAATTATTATTGATTTCTGCTTTGTGAAACTGGAATTTAATCTGGTTTTGGATCTAAATCCAACACAATTTATTCTGATTGATCGGTTTAAATTTACTGTCTGCAAACAGTGTAAACAAAACCATACATTACTTTCCTTAAGTTACGTTACGAACTAACCATAATAATGGTGTCTTGTTTAGAGGATGCTTACGCTAAACTCTGAAAGCCCAATAGTTTTGTAAGAAATTTTGGTAGGTGTGCAGACAATTGGTTCACATGAATGGAAGCGATATAATCTCTAGATAAATGTAATAGATGTTGAAAATTTTTATCATCATAGTCCATTCTTTTCCCGTATTTAATTGCACAAAGTACGTTGGTTGTACTTTTTATTAGTAGTTCGTGCAAGTCAACAGGTTTTCCCTCAAATTTTTTCATGTCTTCAAGCATATAGTTAATTTCACTCTAAAAAATTTCTGATTTGATTAAATGAATGTATTTGTTTAATTTTTTTTGCTGACCATGATTTGCGGTTCTAAAATTGATTTTCCCATTCCAAAATTTCTCAAAGTGTGTAATGTGAAACGACGCATTGCTATTCTTGGAGCACCGTAAGCTGAAAACAATCCTAAAAATACAAGAATAATTTTCAAAATTATTAGGTTAATAGGTGTAATAGGTGTAGGTTAATAGATGTAATAGGTGCAGGTTAATAGGTGTAATAGGTGTATTCAAAGTTAATACAATAAATATATGAGGTCTCATAACATGGGCTCATTTCACTGAAATTTTTGAGGAAAGCAATTAGCTGAAGTCATTATTGGGTATTGTTGGGAAATTCTGTATATGGTAATTTAAGTATAATTTAAATTGTCTAAAATAAAGTGGTATGCATTGAAATTTTTTATTACAAGAAATTGTGTATCTATGCAGGAATGATCTGGTTAAGATTTTCATTAAATTTCACTTAAGCCTGAGCCATCTCGGGAGGTGCCTCAGGTTAAACATACCATCTTTCGATACTTTCGATACAATGCACTTTTTCAACCAATGACATGTTACCCAATCTTTAGGTGAAAGGAGTTGAGTCAGAAAGAAGGAAAAAAACTTCTGGGGCTGGTCACACTTCAAAGAAAAAATTCTGTGGTAAACAGCCAATCAGGACACTGCAGCAACTTTTCAAAAGTCTCGCTCACAGATTAGGAGCGGTTAACCTCCCCAAATCTGTGGTCTCGCTCGTCTATTTAAACTTAGAAAAAATATCTGATTGGCTAATTTACTACAGAAAAAAGTAAAAAAGATGAAATTGATTGATCACGCAAAGAAGAAAGTATAAATACAGAAAACGTTTGAAAAATTTATTATTTTTTTTCTGGTAAAAGATCATTCTATGAAGTGTGAATCGGCCTTGACAGATCATTTAACTTTAAAAATGTGTTCCGTGTCCAGAACATTTGTAAAAACAGTAGAAAAGAAAACATGCCAATCTGATGTCTGGTCTACAAGGCAAGCAATTAATTAATCCTACCTTCTTGATGGTCAAATCTTGTTATACTTCTTATAAAGTTTGGTCTCTCTGCATACAAATTACCATGATGAATGAATGCTTCGGATAATACCTTGTACGATGACAAAATTATCGCCCGATGAGTACCTAAATAAACACTATTCAACAAAACAAATGTTGGAATTTAAAACAGAAATTGTAAGAAAATCCATAGTGTGCAGCAGGTACTATTCCTTTATAATTATAACCATCAGTTTTGTAGTAAGATGGTATAACGGAGGAAATTGTAGTTTGCATTTATAAAATTTTTGTTTAGCATATATACAGGATGTCCCAACTATAAGGGTGTTAAGTCGGATTTTCTCTCAAACGCTCTATTCTAGGAAAAATCTATTGGCGTAGTCAAACAGTAAAGTGGATAGGGCAAAGTTATAATAGCAATGTAAAATTTGACTTGTGACCTCTAGAAGTTTTCTTAACTTTTTAATTGTTTGAGTTAGCACCAAATACTCAATTAGAAAGTTGTACAGCATGGTCTAATTGGTTTAAAAACATAATAAAAAGAAAACATTTTCTGATGAAAATTATGAGAAAATTCAGGCAGAAAACTTGCAGAAAAGATCAAGAATAGAAAATAGAAAAAATAGAACAATGGAAAGAAAAAAATTTGTTTTAATCTAAAACAACATCTTTTTGCCTCAAGACATCACACATCTTTTTGCCTCAAGACATCACACACCTTTTTGCCTCAAGACATCACACATCTTTTTGCCTCAAGACATCACACATCTTTTTGCCTCAAGACATCACATCTTTTTGCCTCAAGACATCACACATCTTTTTGTCTCAAGACATCACACATCTTTTTGCCTCAAGACATCACACATCTTTTTGCCTCAAGACATCACACATCTTTTTGCCTCAAGGCACACAGGGGATATCATAAAGGAAGAAGTTATTTTTCATAATTTTCATAAAAAAATGTTTTCATTAAATTACCGAATATACTCGCATATAAGCCGCCGCCCCTCCCCCCAACTTTGCCATCAAAATCGGGTCAAACATCGTATACACGTATATACGAGTAATTTCGGATAAAAAATAATTTTTTTGTGTCTTGTGGATTTCAGCTAGATCGACTTAAGAATTTGTTCTGATCAGGAATTAGTCCACTGCACATGCTCAGAGCAGTCAGAAAATCTGACTCATTCAAACCGAAAATCGGATTCCATGAATTTCCGAAATCGAGGAAATCTGATTATCAAAATCGGATAAGTAATTGAATGCACTTAAACTCTATCTAACAATTTGTGCACGAAACTTTCATTGGTTAATGACCTATGCATTGTACTAGAAGTTTATATTGTGGTAACTTATTTTAATCCTCTAGTTGAGCTGAGTCGAAAAATCATTGCTTTGTAGTCCAGAAATGTGCACGCCATTGTTAACAAACAAAAACGCTAGTAAAATATTTTAAAAAATTATTTACATTTGGGTTTTTGTATTGTTGCGCACATTTTTTGGCTACGGAACAATGATTTTTCGAATCAGCTCGACTAGAGGATTAAAATAAGATACCACACAATATATACTTTCAGTACAATGCAAGAAAAGTTTACTTCTCAGTTTCGTGCACGAATTGTTGGATAGAGTTTAGGGTAAGCCTTCGTTAATTCCTAGATTCACTACAGAATTAGCGGCAGTCACTTTTCCCTTTAAATTATAACTTCTTTTTTGTGGTTATAAATAGTGTCATAAATAGAAAAGTGCCTGCCGCAAATTCTAGAATATATATTTAGAGACACACATACCGGTGGTTTTCTTAAGGATTCGTACCTGTTGCAAACTCTAGGGTGTCTTACGTAAAAACATCTCCATATTTCTTTTTTAGTAATATGAAGGTATGGAGTGGATTTTTGGCTAAAAATGGCAAGTAACCTATGAAAGGTAATCCTCTTGGTCCTGGTGGTAAGTTATTAGGTGTTTTTGAATGTCCCAAAATGTACCATAAAATTACGGTAACTAGTAAAATTACTAATGTTTTAAGCATAAAGTTATCCCACATCTTGTTTTTGTAGGGAAACAGAAATGTAAATTGAGTTAAAAATATCTTCACTTATATTTTTAGTCATTCTATTCATTCTATTGTAAAAAAAGAATATTTACGATTGCTTATTGTTAAGTTTATAGCTGAAATAATCAATTGTTATGGCTAGCCATTGTTGCATGATTAACGAATCATGTTGCACCAGCACCAGCAAAGTGCAATCGTTTTTTTTTTTTGCAATGTACAATAGTTTATTTAGAAGTTTTTACAATGTCCGCTGCTTGATGTTAGCATTTCTTGATAGCCAAATGTTGTTAGTCTAACATGATGTGTCAAAATATTAAAAAGATGTGCAGACAAGAATAGAATAGTTGAAAATAATGTTTTTTATATATTTTATTCTGTTTGTAGATTTCTCCAGCTGGAAAAGGGTTATGCAGTTTTATTTATATCAAAGATTTGATTTCTAATCTGAATATCTAAAATATCTTTTATATTGTAAATTCAAATGATAAAACTATACTATACAGATTTCAAATTTTGAAAAGTTTTCATTATCTTTGGAATGGCTTTTCAATCAAATTTAATGTTTAGCATACAAGTATTCTTTTGTTTAACCAGCTGTCTTTTGAATTATGTACGTGCCGTGCACTGCAGTAATTTTATTCTTTGTTCAAAGTACAGCAGAAAATTCAATGCAAACTGCTTTCTGCACATTTTTCAAATACTTCCTCTGAAATGAGTGCAATATAGGCAATAATAGTCTATAGCACTGCAAGTAAGTTGGAAAATCAATGGCTTAATGTTCTCATAACATCAGTACTTGGTGAAAAAACAAACATCCAGACTGTCCAGTACTGATGTTATGAGAACATTGATTTTCCAACTTATTTTCAATGTGTTCTCGTGTTGTTTTTTATTTATATAACACATCTGAGGCTGAGGTAACATGCGGTAGTTCTAAGTTTTCCCGCTAGAGATTACTTGCCAATGAGATTTAAATGTCCATGGCAACGAAGTGATGTCTGTCGTCTAATAAATGACATCAAGTGGTGAATGAGGTGGAGAAGTGATGAAGTAACATTCAGTCTCAGATTCTGTTGGAGTTCCAGTTAGCTTAATGGTAAAGCACCCAACTGGCAATTAGGGGATCTGGGTTGAAGTTCTGGACCAAGCTCCGATGGAGTCTGGACTGTTGGTTTTTTTACCAAGTACTGCATGATGTTATGAGAACATTAAGCCATTGATTTTTCAACTTATTTTCAATGTGTTCTCGTGTTGTTTTCTTATTTAGCACTGCACTTACTGGCATAATCTCATGAAATTGCAAATGTGTAGCACAAAAAAAATCTATTAAGGTGTCATTAAATTAGCTCAATGATTTTGTTGAGAGAACTCCATAACCCACGAAACAAGAAAATGTCTAAACAACATTCAGAAAAAAAAACATTTGAAATGTTGATTCAATATTAGAATGTCTTGTTTTATCAACATTTTTTCAACATTCAAACAACAAAATGTTGATTTAACATTAAACAAATATTGCATATCAACAACCGATAATTCCACTGTTTTATTGTTGTATCAAAATATTGATACAACAATCAAACAGTGGAATGAATGTTTATTAGATGTTGTATTAACATTTTAATACAACACTCAAACAGTGGAAATATCGTACTTGATATGCAACATTTGTTTAATGTAAAATCAATGTTTAATGTTATGTTTGAATGTTGAAAAAATATTGATAAAAAACGACATTCTTATATTGAATCAACATTTCTGATGTTCATAAAAAATATTTTCTGAATGTTGTTTAGACATATTCTTGGTTTGGGGGAACTGACCAATCGAAATGACAGCTTGTATATATACACATCACAGGGAGACACATGAGTTGCTAGGCTCATTCAAAAACTCCAGCACAACTTGTGCCATCTTGGTCATGTGACTTTCGTTACACCTGTAATACGAGTGACATGACCAAGGTGGGGTTCCCTTATTTCGTCGACGGTCGTTTCAGCGACTGTCGACGAAATTGGTCGTTTCGTCGACGCAACGTTTCGCCGACCTATTTTTTATTTTATTTTTTTGTGCACTTTTTTTTATGGTCGTTTCGTCGACTCTGTTTCGTCGACGATTCATTTCGTCAACGAAACTTTTCGTCAACTAAAATTTTTTTTTTTTTTTAAACATTTCGAAATGGTCGCTTCAGCGACCATGTTTAGTTGATGGTTCATTTCGTCGACGATTCATTTCGCCGACGAAACGTTTCGCTAGCGCTAATTTTTTTAAAATTTTTTTTAAATGATTGCTTGAACAGGCTGCTACAGAAATGTCAATTGAAGCTATTAATCGTGGAGCTCCAAATCCACCAAAAAGAGAAAAATTATGTCTAGAGAAACTAGCCCTATCACTATAATGTCAAAGTACCGGCGAGGTATGGATACCCTAGCTTTTTTAAGAGCTATTGCAAGTAGTTTCAAATAAAATTTTCAATTTTTGTTATTTTCATTTATTTTCCTTTAATTTTTATCTTTTTAAATCTTAAATTAAAAAAATTTAAAAAATTTAAATTTTTAATTTTTAATTTTTTTTCAAAAACATTTGGAAAAAATTTTTTTTTGGGATCATTTCAGCGATCCTACCTCATCGACTGGTCATTTCGTCGACATTCATTTGGTCGACATCAAAAAAAAAATTTGAAAAAATTTTTTTTTTGGGATTATTTCAGCGATCCCACCTCATCGACTGGTCACTTCGTCGATGCCATTTCATCGACGAAAACGTGTCGACGAAACGGCGTCGACAAAACGAACCGGCATCACCAAGGTAGCACGAGAATCTCGTGCTATGAGTCATGGCAGGAGTTTTTGAATGGGCCTATAGTGACTATATAAGAGGTACGCAACGCAGCAGTAAAATGGGCGCCAAAAAACATTACTTGTGCATTTAATTAATAATTTCGGAATGAAATTATGTATAGTAACTAAATGGGTACATACTTTGTCACGGGCTTAAAAATGTTTACGCGTTTCTTTTCTGTGTTTTATGTTAATTTTCAGAGAACCAAACTAATTTGCATATGATCGTTTTTGTGTCCTGTTATCATCTATTTGTATGTCCAGTCAAGGTCATTTTAGGATGACTTTACTCTCTTTTGTGATGTCATATGGTTCCCCCTGTGTTATTTCTGTCCTTCACATGGTTTAGTCCAGGGTTGTGAATGTTAAGTGAGTGACTCATCCCACTCCTGCACTCTCGTTGGTTCCTCACTTTCAGAGGACCAATGAGACTGCAGTATGAGTTTTTGATGATTTCTATCCAACTTTTGGAGCTCACTCTCTCTACTACTATCATATAGCTAACAACTAGTCGGGCTGGTCCCTCCACCCTTTGTTGGAGGTCATTCCACACAAATTTCCATGTGTTTTCATTTCATTATCTTCTCTAAGTATGCACGTGTATTTTTATAGCTTATGTGGCGCACCTGGCTGGACCTGGTCAGAATAGTAAATTGTATACACATGCATTTATTATTTCTAAAAGACAGTATAGGCAAAGAGGAACGTTCACTTTGCTAATTTAGTCTAGTTTGGGATCTGTCATCTTGTTTCCAGATTAGGCTTCCGCTTTGTTTTGAGTGACTTTAGGTTAGATTAGATTCTATTCTCAGACCTCTTAGGTGGTTTTAAACGGCATTCTTTTTAATTAGTAAGTAAATACCACCTGAACTATATATTAATTTGTATTGACAGAAACGAATGCGGTGGTTATGGACGCCTTTAGTCCTGTAACCGCTCAGGGCCTCATTCAACCAGTGCTCTCCTGCTTTTCGGGGTATCTCGTCTTTTCAAACGCCTTCAAGCGACCCAGTCTGTGATAACTTTAACTTTAAAATAGCAATTTTTATAATATATAACATTTATAAAAGAATAATTGAAAATATTTTTATTTTATTGCCTGTACGGAACTATCGTGAAGTAGCACATATTTTTTGACTGATAGGTTCTATGGTAACTCCAAAGTTGTAATCCAATATGACTTCTTCCTTTTTGGTAAAGGTAAAATGTTGTAAAAGTGTTGTCAGATAAAGGAATAATTCCATTCGAGCTAGCGCTTCTCCAGGGCATTGTCTTTTTCCTGTGGATAAAAATTTTTTGTTACTCAATGATGTTCACTGTCTTTGATGTTAGAGATCTGGCAAAGCAATTTGTTAACAACATGAGATTTAAATTTAAGGAGGCTTATCTCAAGTTTTGTACAGTGGCTTTGAATTACAGTGGGAGTATTGCCAAATCTTCTAGTAAGGCGCGAGGAAATTTTTTATTTCTGACCCAATGAAAATGGATTCATTTCCAGTATTCTTTTCACTTTATTGTCTTCGGTTAAAAAACGTTCTGGTTTGAAGACTTCTGGTTCAGGAAATACTTCTGGATCCATGTGCAATGCTGACAGATTTAGCAAAATAGTTGTGTTTTTTGGTATGAAGTAACTACGAAGCATTGTATCTTCAGTTGTCCTAGAAAATTAGAAGAAAATATGAATAAAAGTATCAATATTTACAGTAATGGGGAAGAGGAAACTTGGCCGAGTGGTGGCATCTTTGTAAGAAGTCTCAAAAACCATCTACTCATGTGCACACGTCTTTATTTTTTCTGGTAATCAGGAAATTAATCAATTTATTGCAGAAAAATTCTGAATTTTTCCGGAAACATAATATTAACAAATACCCAAAATTTGGAACCTTAAAAAAATTTATTAAAAATACATTTGTATTTAACATAGTTAGGGGTTGCAGATGGTTAATTGCTAAAACCCAACTTTAAAAACGATTTGAGACTTTAAATTTGTGACTTTTCTTTTATACTTCTACAAATAGGCAAAGAACAAGGGTTTACGAAATCAAACATGTTATATAACCTGAATAATTTTCGCCATCCTTTAAAATGGCTTAAATGATTTTTATTTATTTTTTAAAATTATTAGCTTATTTGAGCTTGATGAGTGATCTTGTTGGCTACTGCTGAATGGGTTATACGTCACAATGTGGTAACAATCGTGCAAATTCTCGATTTGTTTTTGATTCACTTTTTCGATTCACTTTTTCATATTGTCTGCTCGTTTTCAGGGTTTTAAACGATGCTTGATTCAATGGACCAACAAAAACTTTGCCTCAAAATCATGCTATTTTTAAAATTTTAAAATTTTTTTAAAATTAAAATTTTTGGAAAAATTGGAAAAATAATTTTGTTTAAAACGGGACATTGCAATTACAACTGAAATTACATTTTATTTTTTCCAATGCGGACTAATTTGGATTTTTGTGGCGTTTAAAATTTACTCAAGTAATAATTTTGTGGACATTTACCTATGTGGAGCAGCTAAAGGTGCTATTGTAACTATTCTGGTAACTTCCAAAATAGTTGATTCTGTATACGG
The DNA here is from genome assembly GCA_000239455.1 of Strigamia maritima. NCBI lineage: Eukaryota > Metazoa > Arthropoda > Chilopoda > Geophilomorpha > Linotaeniidae > Strigamia > Strigamia maritima. The sequence goes on along the minus strand of JH430389.1, from coordinate 13,851 downwards.
CATTAGTTTTTGATCAGACATGGATGGATCTCTATCTCTGCCTATCACATCATCTATTTCCATTTGGACCTTTTTCTGAACTTGTGGATGCTTTATTAGATATAGAAGTGCCCATTCCAATGTTGTACTGGTTGAACCACTACCAGCGATGAATAATTCGGCCAATATTTGTACTAGTTTTTTTTCTGCAAAATGAGAGAAGTACCTAATTAAGAAGTAATTGAAATTAACCGTGACATACTGTACCGTTAAAAATCTCAGAATTTGCATTTGGTTTCGCAGCTTTATTTTTCCAAACATCAATAAAACTTTCTTCATTATTTGTGGCATCAAATTTAAATTTCTTTACTTCTTCGAAAATCTTTCGGTACAGTAATGTCCCTCTGTATCTGTAAAAGAAATAAAACTGTGTTTTTACGTAGGTTGGGTGATAAAGATACTAACAGTACAGTCTTATTGCCAAATAGTTGTAAGAGAAATTGTGGTACGTATAAAGATACTTTGTTAATTTTAATACTATCGAGATATTCCCTGGCTAATAGTATTAGTTGTTGAAAATTGTTGTCTTCGTAGTCCATTCTTTTTCCAAACATCATTGCACAAAGCACATTGACCACGCTTTTTGCAAGCGAGTCTTTTATAAAGACAGGTTTTCCCGACGATTTTTTAATTTCTTTAATTATGCAGTGGATTTCATCCTTAAAGAATTACATTAAATTTATTGTGTTTGTTTTGGTTTTTGTTTAGCTTACTGTGATTTTTGGTTCTAAAAACGATTTTCCCATTCCAAAATCTCTCAAAGTTTGCATTGTGAAACGGCGTATTTTTATCCGGGGTGCACCATATGCTGCAAACATCCCTACAATTAGAATACTATTGTAATACTATTATGCCTATAGTACACTAAAAAAAAAATAATATGCGCTGAATATGATTTTATTTTGACGTTTAACATATCAACGTTTAACATATCAACAATCATCACCCTGACATCCGCAACAATATACCAATGCTCAACACCATTAGGACACAATTTTATCTTATACCTTCTTGATTGTCGAACCTAGAAATATCTCTAAACGTTTCGGGTCTTTCAGCATATGAATTGCCTTGTTGAATTAATGCTTCGACCATTATCTTGTGTGATGATAAGAAAATCACTCTTTCACCACCAAAATAAATCCTGTCACGGTTAGAAAATTGAAATTTTAGAATTAGAATTAATATAAGAATATTTTTACCTTACGTAAAAATATCTCCATATTTCTTTTTTAGGATTGCAAAAGTATGGAGTGGATTTTTAGCTAGAAATGGTACGTAACCAATAAAAGGTAGTCTAATAGGTCCTGGCGGTAAGTTAGTTGGTGTTTTTGAATATTTCAAAATAAGCCACAAAGTTAGTGACATTAATACAAATACAACTGTATTTGTATTAAGCATGAAGTTATCCCACATCTTGTTGGTTTCTTACTTTACATCAAACTGGGTACGATTTGTTAATCTTTCAAAAAATTACTTTATGCTTTTATAAATTTTATCAGAATGGTCTGTTATCATTATTAGGTATCAGATACTGTGTGAATTAGTTCATACTTCAAAGTAAAAAAAAAAATTTTGTTTTTTATATTTTTTTTACTACATTACAACATTTTTTGTATACTTTAATGTGTACAACTATTTTATAGAGCTTAAAATATCAACTGATAGGAGAAAACTACAACAATCCGGACATGGATTTTGGATTAAGAACTAGCTCCGATCAAGGAACTTTACCCTAAAATATTTAAGTTTGCAACTGCGCACGCACAGACTGAAACTTAATAACAAGTTCAATGCTTAATCCGATTTAATTATGCTTTTATAATCACTTTGGAATTGAATGCACCTATTATATAGGTGCATTCAATTATTCTCGTTTTCTTCGTTTATGCTGTTTTCTACTTTTGTCAGTTTATCAAAACCGGAAGTAGACGTTTTGTGTGTCACATTTTAACTCTCGGGCGCCTACCTTAGCCTGAGGGTTAAAATGTGACCATAAATGACACATAAAGCGTCTACTTTCGGTTTTAATTCTCTAGTCAAGCTGCGTCAAAAGCAAAGAAAGGCAAAGAAAGCAAAAAAATTTATTATTATTATTATTATTTATTTATTTAGAAATTTATGTATCTGAGAACAACACTAAACTATTTAACAATTCGTGCACGAAACTCCCACTGGTTAATGACCTATGCATTGTACTGAAAATATATATTGTATGTAGTATCTTATTTTAATTCTCTAGTTGAATCGAGTTGAAAAAATCATTGTTTCGTAGCCAAAAATGTGCACAGCAATATAATAACCCAAATGTAAATAATTTTTTAAAATATTTTATAAGCGTTTTCGTTTGTTAACAATGGCATGCACATTTTTGGACTACAAAACAATGATTTTTCAACTCGATTCAACTAGAGAATTAAAATAAGATACTACATACAATATTTATTTTCAGTACAATGCATAGGTCATTAACCAATGGGAGTTTCGTGCACGAATTGTTAAATAGAGTTTAGTGTTGTTCTCAGATACATAAATTTCTAAATAAATAAATAATAATAATAATAAACTTTTTTGCTTTCTTTGCCTTTCTTTGCTTTTTTGCAGTCACTAGGTGCGTTCAATCCTGAAAAGAAAAGTCACTTATTTTCCTGAAAAGACTTTTAAAAGGCAAATATGACGTAGTTTACGTCATATTTGCCTTATAGAAGTGACTTTAGAGAAAAGTCAAACACAACTCATTTTTTTGTCTTATAGAAGTCACTTCTTTTTACTGCACATGCGCAGTGCTCACAAAAAATAGCTTTAGTGGCATCCATCTTGGAAACGATTAGATCATTGATGTTTCTCGACTCCAAACTAAAATTTTAGTGAATAAAACCTGCCAATTTTATATCTAGGAACTTCATTAAACAACATCTTAATGATTCTTTGAGAAATCGGCATGAAAATAGGTAATAGTTGCAAAAAATGATGACAAATCGGGTACGGACATCACCGAACATCATGGCACTGTAGGTGCACGTTCTGTGGCCACGATGTTTGGTCATGTCTGTACCTGATTTGTCGTCATTTTTCACAAATTTTATCTATTTTTTAGCAGATTCTCATAAAATATATTAGCCAAGATAGAATAGACAATTTTATCAATGAAATCTAATTTTTATTCCACAGTTGAAACAATAAAAATACAAATGAAAATGAAAATGCATGAACAATTTAAGTGTGTTCATTGAGAAGTCACTTTTCCATAAGCCAGATAAGGAGAAGAAGTGACTTTTTCTTTTCAGGATTGAATGCACCTACTGTCATGACTGTTTTTGGAAGGAGTGTGTCTACTATTTTTTTAAACACATTCTTATTAGGATTACTATGGTTCTCTTCTTCGCGTTTTGCGTAGCTTTTTGGTCTCTACAACACTGAAATTGGGAATTTTACTCAAATTATTACTTAAAAGGAGTTAGAGCTATTTGATCTTAAAATGATAAATGATACTTCAAGGTATCCACAAATAACCATAACCTAGAGTATTTTATAAGACAATATCTATCTTTTTTGGATTTGCATGCAGAAAAATTTTGATTACGCTCTCTTAACACGAACTCATGTGCTGAGCATTTTTTCTTGAAAAGTTGAGATTTCTCAGATAATACCTCATTAATAAAGATAAAGTGCCATGACCTACTGTAATTTAATTGTAGTACTTGTACTTCGATTGATCCAGTTTTCAGTTTCAGCTTTAGAGTTGTATTGATATATGTTTTGAGTGTTATTTAATAAGACACCAGTATAGGATTTGAAAAGTATTTACACATGTACACCGAGATTAAATTTGCATATGTACCCACCCGTGTAAATGCATCATATATATTTTTTAATATTAAATTATCAAAAGTCAAAACCTTTGTTTGATGTTGAAAATTAAATATGGATTCATTCTATTCATTTAACTTGGGTAAGTAAGTTAACCTCTAGACTTCAGCCTTAATATTCGAGTAACTTCGTATATCGGCATCACACTGCAATTCACGAATCCGCAGCCATCTTGTAAACAGGTAGAAGTGTAAAGATCCGATGCTTACACAACACACACGTTCAACTTCTAGCAGTAGGCGGGTTCGAAAAGTCATTTAAACAAGTGTAAACACGTTTACACTCGTTTAAATTTTAATTTGCATGTTGTTTACACGAATTAATTCGTGTAAACGTCGTTCAACCGTCTTAAACGGAAACCACCTATTTTCGTCGTGCAAATGCACGTGCAACGGAATTTGACGTTTAAAGTGTTGTATTTGCCGCCATCTTGAATCCTCGCTTCGAATGTAAGTAGTAACAATGTGCATGATTCTCAAAATTGTTACTATTGTTACTATTTGTTACTAATTGTTACTATCTAATGTTACTTTTTTTGTAAAAGAAAAGCAAGTTGCACGACTGACTTTTCGAGTTAAAATGTTGCATAAGCATTTACATTGGAATATACGCTGGAATTTACACATAATTCACACAAATATGGCTGCCGTAATATACAAACAAGCTGTACGGAGCAGTTGTTTTTCAGCAAGCACATCATTCTTGCCTGCTTTTCTTTTACAAAAAAGTAACATTAGATAGTAACAATTAGTAACAAATAGTAACAATAGTAACAATTTTAAGAATCATGCACATTGTTACTACTTACATTCGAAGCGAGGATTTAAGATGGCGGCAAATACAACACTTTAAACGTCAAATTCCGTTACACGTGCATTTGCACGACGAAAATAGGTCGTTTTCGTTTAAGACGGTTGAACGACGTTTACACGAATTAATTCGTGTAAAAAACGTGCAAATTAAAATTTAAATGAGTGTAAACGTGGTTACACTCGTTTAAATGACTTTTCGAACCCGCCTAGTATTAGTTGCACTGGTCGTTCAGTGCAAAATCATTTTCGAACCCACCTAGTATATAGGCACAGAAAAAAATGACAACTCAGACTCGTACACTTGAGAATGGAATTATAGTAGTTATTTAATGTGTATATACTTTAACGTTGAAATAGCAATCTTTATTATGTATAAATATAACAAAAAATTGAATAAATGGGGAATATATATTTTTTTTTATTGCTCGTGCAAACTATCGTAAAGTAGCACACAGTTTTTGTTTGATTGGTTCTACGGTAATCCCAAAGTTGTAATCCAAAATGACTTCTTCGTTTTTGGTGAAGGTAAAATGTTGTAAAAGTGTTGTCAGATACAGGAATAATTCCATTCGAGCTAGCGATTCTCCAGGGCATTGTCTTTTTCCTGTGGATAAAAAATTTTTGTTATATAAAGATATTCACTGACTCTGATATTACAGATCTGGCAAAACTATTTGTTTTACATGAGTTTAAATTTAAAGCCTACCGTCTTCCCTTGAATACAACACCCTGTGTTATATTTCGATTTTTTTTCAAAAGCTAAAATCTTCAAACTTTTAAAAAAAAAATCAAATATAACTAACACCCCTTAAAATAATACACCCCGGGTGTTATATTAGCCACGAATAACTCACCCGGGGTGTTATATTAGCCACGAATAACTCACCGGGGTGTTATATTTGAATAAATAAAAAAAAAAAATTAAAAATCAAGTACCGATTATGCAAACGTATTAAAAACGTTTGCATTGACTGTATATACCTATATACCTGTATGTATGCTGTGTATAGAGCCAAAAAAAAATAGAGTTTGATGTTTGCACACTAATATAACACCCGGGTGTTATAATCAAAACTACCAACCCCCCTCCCCCCCCCCCCCCGGGTGTTGTATTCGAATAACTCCCCCGGGTGTTATGTTCGGTGGAAGACGGTAGTATACACACAGGCTCATTCCATACACAGAATGGCACAGGAAATCAAAGTCCGAAAATTTCTGTTTTTGTGGTACACACAAAAAATTTTCCTTGTGAAGAAATATTCCGTAGCTGAAAAAAAATCATTCTTTCCGCGCACAAAGTGCACGGGAATTGTTTCCGTTCATGAAATCTTTTCAACTACCCATAATTCATATGGTTTAGGCGATCGGTTAAAAATAACCAGGTCACCTGGTTACAATTTCATTGGAAAATTTAGACCGGCTTAAAATTTTTAGTCTGAATTGGTGTACTAGGTGTGTACTAAGTTTAAGGAAGAATTGTTCAGGCTCATCTCAAATTTCAGTTGAAATGAAGGTTTATACTCTAAATTATTAGTGGTTTAGATCCCACGTTATTACCTAATGAAAATGGATTCAATTCCGGTATTCTTTTTACTTTACTGTCTTCGGTTAAAAAACGTTCTGGTTTGAACACTTCTGGTTCAGGAAATACTTCAGGGTCCATGTGCAATGCTGACAGATTTGGAAAAATAGTTGTGTTTTTTGGTATCAAGTAGCCACGAAGCGTTGTATCTTCAGTTGTACTGGAAAAATAGAAGACAACTAATAAAAGGATTATAATGCTATAAAAGGCCAGAGTTGTCTGTCAATGATCCCTTGTTATAATAACGCATGCACGTCACACGTTGCAATGGTTGAGTCATTGCAATGAGGTGCGGGATGCATTGTTGTTTTAAGTGCTTCTGCATTCCTCATTAGAGGATTTGCGCTGATCGTATGTACGCATGAACGTACAAAGGTATAAATAAAAAAGTTATAGTTTTTACGTTCAAGTGTTCATACGTTTACGTTGATACCTGATGAGTGTTTGCGCAAACAAAAAAAATCACGTAACAACGTGGTGTCAATTGATCTAATGCTGGTGTCACTCGGACCTAATAATTTAAATACCCGTTGCAGTCAATGATGATAGTGTGTTGGTGCTGGTGGCGGGGATGGTTTGTTATTTTCACGTCTTCGGCTTCTAATACTGCGTCCTAGGCCTCTACCGTGTGTTTGGCCCATCATTTTTGCAAATGATTTGTTTGTTATGCGCATGCCCATAACAATACGTTCTTACGTTCAGACGATGAACGTATGGACCAACGTAAGAATTCAATTGTTACGTTGATCTGTACGTTTTAACAATCACGTATCAACGTATCTACATATGAAACATACGTTCATACGTTTGTACAAATTTCAAGTGCGCAAATTCTCTATTGTATATAACAAAAGGCCAGAGTTGTGCGTTGTTCTCCTGACAATGGGACGACGCCACACTATGCTGACAATGCAACTATGCAAATGACGCCTAGATTTTATACAATCCAAACCCCGCTGCACCGACCCAGCCATTGCAATGTGGGTTTGCTAGTAGTGTTAATATAACGGGGTTGTTATTTATAGCACGGGCAACCATCACACGGTAGCGAAATAACCGACCAAGGACGGGGTAACCAACTGTAGTCTATATTAATACTAGTGGAAGGGGCTGTCCAATATGACGTCACACAAAAGAGAGGGTGGTTATCGTATAGAATTAGCCGGTTTTTTGATGATTTATAATGACATGGAACAGGATATTAAAAAAAACCACTTTACATATGATCTAAAATGTGTTTGAGTAAACGATAAATGACAAAAATATTTTTTTGTATTTCCTAGTAATTTAGATTTTTTTTAAGGGGTGCGGTACATTACACATTTACTCAAACATTTGAGAAATTATTTTGTGGACATTTACCTATGTGGAACAGCTAAAGGTGTTACTGTAGCTATTCTGGTTACCTCCATAATCGTTGATTCTGTATACGGCATTAGTTTTTGATCAGACATAGATGGTTCTCTTTCTCTGCCAATTACATCATCTATTTCTATTTGCACTTTTTGCTGAATTTGTGGATATTTTATTAAATATAGAAGGGCCCATTCCACTGTTGTACTGGTTGTGCCACTGCCAGCAGCAAATAATTCGGTCAGTAGCATTGCTAGTCTTTTTTCTGCAAATAGCGGATAGGAAAGAATTAATTAAAAAGTGCTTAAAATGAACCGTGACATACTATACTGTACCATTAAAAATTTCAGAATTGGAATTTGGTTTTTCAGCTTCATTTTCCCAAACATTAACAAAACTTTCTTCATTGGTTTTACATTTCTTTATTTCCTCCAAAATTTTTCGGTACACTAGTGTCCCTCTGTCTCTGTAAAAAGAAAATACATGTGTGTTATTACGACACATAGGTAGTATATGGTAAAGATACTAACACTACAGTCTTAATGCCAAGTAGTTGTAAGAGAAATTGTGGTAGGTATAAAGACAATTGATTAAGTTTAACAGAATCGGCATAATCTCTGGCTAGGTGTATTAGTTGTTGAAAATTATTGTCATCGTAATTCATTCTTTTTCCAAACATCATTGCACAAAGCACGTTGACCACACTTTTTGCAAGAAGGTCTTTCAAATAGGCAGGTTTTTGCTCAAAGTTTTTAATTTCTTTAATTATGCAGTGGATTTCATCCTTAAAGAATTACATTAAATTTATTTTATTTGGTTTTTATATTTTGTTTTACTCACTATTATTTTTATTTCTAAAGTCGATTTTCCCATTCCAAAATTTCTCAAAGTTTGTAATGTGAAACGGCGTATTTCCATCCGAGTTGCACCATAAGCCGCAAATAACCCTAAAATTACAATATAGTCAAACTTTTTGCACGTTTAAATTAAAAGTACATTATATTGAGCGCAAGCTATGGGTTCATGTGGTGTGTAGCTTTAATTTGGTTATGTTTAATTTCATTATATTCATTGAAAAAAGTTGTCATTTTTTCTATGGATGTAACCTGTGGAATATTGCCTCTACAGGAAATTAATGTTATACATACCGTATTCCCTCGGAAACAGCGGCATACTGGATAATAGTGAGTCTGACCAGGGTGCCGGATAAAGTGAGTATTGCGTTTTACGGCACTGATTCGCATTTTACGGCAAGCCGGAAAAATGACCAGTGTTGTATACTTGTCAAAAACTGGTCAGACTCGTCATTACCGGCATGGTGCAGTTTCTGAGGGAATACGGTGAAAAATGTGGGTATAACACCTGTTTCATAATAACGGAAAAACTATGGAGTCAGTTACTAAGTTTACATGAACATGCTTTTCTGGAAAATGACGTTATCAAAAGTAAAAAAAATGGAGTATTCACTCAAGTTTCCACTTTTCCACTTGATGAATGGTGACGTCATTTTCCAGAAAACTGTGTTTATGTATACTTAGTAATTGTCAAACAGTCTAGGTTTGAGACATTCAATTACTCTAATTTTTCCGCTATCGTCGATTTCCCTGTTTTCCGTGACCGGATGTAGACGCATTGCGTCATATTGTTGAAATGCGATTTACTGAAATTGGATTACTGAAATTGGATTACTGAAATCGGATTACTGAAATCGGATTGCTGAAATCGGATTGCTGAAATCGGATTGCTGAAATCGGATTGCTGAATCGGATTGCTGAATCGGATTGCTGAATCGGATTGCTGAATCGGATTGCTGAATCGGATTGCTGAATCGGATTGCTGAATCGGATTGCTGAATCGGATTGCTGAATCGGATTGCTCAAATCGGATTGCTCAAATCGGATTGCTCAAATCGGATTGCTCAAATCGGATTGCTCAAATCGGATTGCTGAAATCGGATTGCTGAAATCGGATTGCTCAAATCGGATTGCTGAAATCGGATTGCTGAAATCGGATTGCTGAAATCGGATTGCTGAAATCGGATTGCTGAAATCGGATTGCTGAAATCGGATTGCTGAAATCGGATTGCTGAAATCGGATTGCTGAAATCGGATTGCTGAAATCGGATTGCTGAAATCGGATTGCTGAAATCGGATTGCTGAAATCGGATTGCTGAAATCGGATTGCTGAAATCGGATTGCTGAAATCGGATAATAGTTGATTTTGCAATCTGCGCAAGCCGACATCTTGGGTTTCAGCTAGATTGATGCCTCGTGATATAATGATGCTTTAAGAATTTGTTCGGATCATGGAATATGATCAGGAATGCACTGCACATGCTCAGACAGTCAGAAACTTTTTCATAATTGGTGAAATCTGACTTCTTCAAACCTAAAATCAGATTCAGTGAATTTCCGAAATGGAGGAAATCCGATTATCGAAATCAGATAAGTAATTGAATGCGCTTATAATGACTCCACAATTTTTCCCTATTTTAGGTTTCTTTAGTTAGCAACAATAGTTTCGATTTGTCACTGCTGCCACATGTCTGTCTTTTGAGTTCAGAGTAGAAAGAACTTAGTAGCAGCCTGGGCTGACAGAACAAATATGTAGCAGATCATGCACATAATAACCATGCCATAATTGCGATAAAAATAGGATCAAAGTGGGATTCTTAAGCTCATTTGGCAAAAAATTATCTTACCTTCTTGATTGTCTAACCTAGACATATCTCTTATCAGGTCGGGTCTTTCTGAATACGAATTGCCTTGTTGAATCAATGCTTCGACCATTATCTTGTGGGATGATAAGAAAATCACTCGTTCACCACCAAAATAAATTCTACATAATCGTTAAAATAAAATTCAAATTTTAGAGTTGCATATGACTTTTGCCTTACGTAAAAATTTCTCCATATTTCTTTTTTAGGATCTGAAAAGAATAGAGTGGATTTTTTGCTAGAAATGGTATGTAACCAACAAAAGGTATTCCTCTAGGTCCTGGTGGTAGGTTAGTTGGTTTTTTGAATATTTTAAAATGAGCCACAAAGTCAGTGTCGCTAATAAAAATACAATTGTATTTGTATTAAGCATGAAGTTATCCCACATTTTGTTAGTTTCTGGTTTGTTGGTTTACATCAAACTTGGTATATTTTTTTAATCTTTGAAATTATGGTTTCATATTTTCTTTATCAGATTTGACCTTTAACACTGTCTGTTATTGGTATTGGATGACTGTTATATCAGATGACCTTGTCTGTTATTCGTATTAGATGAATGTTATCTGATGACCTTGTCTGTTATTGGTATTAGTTGTATGGTATCATTGTAAGAGTGGAAGATTTTATTATCGCATGTTATCGCGCAAATGGCTCACCAACATTTCTATCTTAAAATGTTAGTCTTAGTCATATCCTGTTCAATTGTAACTCATGGTCGCATCTTATTGTCTCCTCCATTCCTTACACAAATAACTACACAGTCAAAACCTCGCCGGTTTTAACCTTGCCATCAAAAACCTAGGAGATATTTCCTCGCAGACAATAACCTCGTCCAACAATTATCTCGACAACAAAAACCTCCCCAACACAAACCTCGTCTCATGTAAACCTCTCCTCACTTAAACCTAGCCGTCAAAAACCTTGCCTTAAAAAATCTCTCCAGATTAAAAAATTATAAATAAAAGTGCTAAGTTTACAAAAAGTTTTTTTGTTTGTTTTTTATGGTCATTTGAATACAAGTTTACATTTTTTTGCATCAATCTATCACAGATTAAAAATAGATTAAAAATTATTAGGTGCGTTCAATTCATCTGGATTATGTATAATCCAATTATAGTGCCTTCTAATTGAAATATACAATTCTTTCAATTATTATAAGGTGCTTTTCACGGCATTAACTGATAATTTATGACACAGAATCCAATTCTGCAGAATCAACGTGTGGCGTGGATTATGAGAATTGAAATTTAATTGTTCTTGAATTTAAAAATATATTCGGAATATAGTATCATCCCAAAGACAGCCCAGCTGTAGGACCCGTCAAGTAAGCTGGCCATCCAAGGTGTTCAAATAAAAAAAAACACCACCAAGTAAGCAGCAAGACAAAACCAAGTCCACACCTTACTGAACCCTTGCCTTTTGTTAGTTTTGTTGTTTGGGTGTTGTTTTTTCTTGTTGTTTGCAGTTGTGGTTTCGGTGCTGGTTGGTTTGTGTGCTGGNTGCGGAGGGCTAGTTGG